>VWPU01012961.1:0-249917 GCA_013398955.1 Callaeas wilsoni | reverse complement strand
GAGAGGAGAGGAGAGGAGAGGAGAGGAGAGGAAGCAAATGCTGTCATCTCAGCTGTAGATGATATGGCTGTTCACAAAAAAAAGGTAGAGAGCTGACAAATGCCAAGGGAACAAACATTAGGTCTAGAGCAAGTAAGGGAAGAATAAACAATAAGCTGACAGACCAGACAGGATAAATGAATCAGTCAATCACTAAAATTAAAAGAAGAACAAAACCCAAAGAACTATGTCAGTTTAACATAGCTTTTAAAGTGTCTAGCCTGACAGAACCTTAGGAGAAAAGGATCATTTCAGTAAGAAATAGTGATGACTCTTCCTGCTGTACAAGGACTCCTATAAAGAGGCCTTGGCAGGTCGGAGCTGCGAGGGAGCTCTGAACAGGCCTGGGAATGACATAAAGAGAGGAGAGGCTTAGAGGAAAAACTTGCCCAGTACTAGCCTGAAAATCCGAAACCAGACCATTACAATACAGATAGAAAGACAGATAGATCAGAAGCTGAAGATAAACAGGAAATGATTTCATCAAATAAGCACTCAGCCTACGATAAGCAGGACATTGCTTGGGCAAACAGTGCACAGGCAAAACCTTTTCAAGAACAACAATATTCAACAATTATCTCTGTTTATATTAATTGTAAATATATTTTCTTGATGTATGTCACTAATAATAGCTCCTAATTTTTCATTTTCACTGGATTTGTACTTTTTAAGTGCATTGGCTTCATCAGTGGGCCTCCCAGATTGCCTCAGGCTACATGAGAGCAGCTCGTACCAGCCCAATGTAAAGGAATATATTTCTAATACCACCACTGCAAACACAATTATGTTTCACTCCTACTTGCAAATTCCTTGAACTCCTTTGTGTCATTTCTGATTTCTGAACCTTTCCAAATTTACTTTTATTCCTTCCATAATTTCATTGGAATCCATCAGTGCTTGTAGCAGAGCACAAAAACATATATTTTCTGAGCGATGGGGAACACAACTACCTTATATCCATATACAAGTCCTGAGCAGTCTACCCCAGCTCCTTGCAGAGCCCTTAGTTAAATTTTGCCCAGAACAATTGGTTTTGGGTTATGGGACTGAACCCCAGTGATTCTGACTATCAGAAAGCCAGAACTCTGGTTTCCTGAACACATTTTTCTCATCTTGGTAACTACTTGCTTTCTGTTCCCATTTTAAGCTCCCACATAATTACCTTTGGGAACATGAATACCAGGACCTGTCCGTGATGCTCCGTGAGGTGCAGGCAGGGATCAGGTTGGCACAGGGGCCACAGTGAAGGAGGGTCTGGGGTGCAGCAGTACCTGAGCACAGTGAGTTAACTCCCTCCCAACTCTTATTACCTTCCCCAGCTTCCCGGAGCTGTGGCTGCTCCATTCCCTGCCTGGTGGCTAAATGCTACAGCTGCCTGTCAGTATCATAGCACAAGGTTAATGGTTACATTCGCAGCATGAGCCTTTTCCTCAGTTCACGTCAAAACTGACGTGTCCTGAAGAACTGGTGGTGTATTCCTTCAAGCACCTGACTTCACTGGGAAATTTGACTGAACGAGCATTGCAACACAAGAGTTTCAGTGTCAGCTTCAAGAGTCAGGGAAATTGAAGAAAATGCTCTGATTCATTTTAGTGGCCCTTAGACAGTAAACTTATAATTATTTCTATGATTATATCGTGCATATTTTTCTAGCTTACGAGCAAGAGCCATTTATGCTAGGAAAGACCAAATACTTTCTGTGTTTCTCTCCATGTATCTAGCCTTACAACAATGATAGTTGCTATGCTCTGCCTCTGAAATAAACTGAATATTCAAACAATATCATTTTAGTCCTAATTTTTGACTGAGTTCCAGCTAATTAATCTTCTTCCATTCCCCATCTCTCCTTGGCACTGAGAAAGCCTATGCACAACAGCATTTGTATTTAAAGTTATAGGAAGCTGTGAAGGAACAGCATGAACAAGGAAGAACTACACAAAAGCATTTCACTGTTTCTTAAGAAAAGGAGGCTCAGGGGTGACCTTATCACTCTCTCCAGCTGCATGAAAGGAGGATGTAGCCAGGTGAGAGTCAGCCTCTTCTCCCAGGTAACTGGCAACAGGATGAGAGGACACAGTCTCCAGAGGTGCCATGGGATGTTCAGGTTGGACATTAGGAGGAATTTCTTCACAGAAAGGACGATTAGACATTGAAATGAACTGCCTAGCGAGATGGTGGGTTCACCATCCTTGGAGGTTTTTAAGGAAAGACTGGACATGGCACTCAGTGCTGTAGTCTAATTGACATGGTGGTGTTCCGTCACTGGTTGGACCTGATGATCTCAGAGGTCTTTCTCAACCTAATTGATTCTGTGATTCTGTAAAAGGATGGTCACATGCTTGTGTACAAAGACAGGAGTAAATCTGGTAGATACTTGTCAATATAATATAGAAAATGATCAAGCTGTATCTGAATAAAGTACCGGGAAAAAAAAATTAATAAAAAATAGTTATGTTAATACAATGAATTTATGCTTAATTTTAAATTAAATGGTATTTTGGGGAGAAGGAAAAAAGTTAAGTTCATGGTAAAAGGCATGAAAAATGTGAGTCTACTGGATGAGATGGCAACTATTGGTCTTCTGAATTACCTGTGCCATCACAGCCACACCTCTCTGGGGCTGTATTGGTTGGGCCATTGGATACCCACAAGCCCATGGTTGTCTCCTCTAGACAGCCCTACTGAAGTGGGTGCTAGCAAAAAATAAGCATGAGCTGCAGTCTTTCCTCTTATTTGTGAATGGGAGAAGCAACAGGAAGTACCGAATGCCTATTCTTCTCTTGAAGAAATACCTAACCGAGGAGATGCCAGGCACTGTGGAGAGGTGTGGTGAAAAGAAACTGCAGAGGCACAGCCACTTTCCACTGCCAGAGCAAGGTGGAAGGTCTTTGTACAACTCCTTTTTAAAATGGCTATGCACATAGACTATGAATAAATTAGGAATAATTTAGCGACGAACTAACCAGGAGATAATCAGAAAGACCTTATTTAAAAAGCCCATGCATATGGCACTTCAAAAATGAAAAATCCATTGTTATCACTTTCCTTCTGAAAATCCTGTTTAAATACAGTCCTAAATATAAGTGCTTATTGTTAACTTGAAGAAGGCCAAACCCAGCCATCATCTGAATGAGAACAGCAGAAGGTTTGAGAGCACAGTTGTCACTTGCACTACTCCATCTGGCTACCTGGATGGAGGTGTCAAATGTAAATAATCAAGGTGGAAACAGGAAGGGACATTTCCCAGAAGCTGCTAGTGACAGTGGCACTTCATCTGTAGGCATTAACTACACACAAAAGAGCTAATGTCTGATTTTTATGAGGTCTGAAAACTCTGAAAAGCTGGAACTTGTAAGGGGCAGGGGTAGCTCTTTAGCATCTGAGCCGTTATTTGTTTCAGGCTGAGCATGCAGAAACAGCCCTCCTAAATCTGTGTGCAATCCTGAAAATGCTGACTTTCACTTTTTAACCCTCTGCTAATTTGCTAAAGTAATTTTTTATTTCCCAGTTCACTGCACCTGCAGAATGTACCCTGCTAGATGACTGCAGCATCTCTAGAGGAAATACCTTTTCCGTCGACAGAAACAAATGCTATGGAGCTGGCAGACTGAATGGAAAGAGTTCACTTTAGGCCCAGAGACATCTGCCTCGGGCAGCACGTCCCTGACATTCAGCTTTCACTGCCTGTGGCTTTGCCCCTCCCAGGCTCTTATCAGCAATCCTCTGTTCTCATATTCCATATATCTGCCAACAGATGTAGCAAAATTAAACCACATCTGTTGGATAATGTTTAAAGTTTCTGTGCTGTTTAGCACTCTTTGGCCTACAGTCTCCAAAGACAGATTTAAACTTCTGGCTTGCCTACGGCTTCAAGCAGAGCTACGTGTGTGTGTGTGTGTGTGTGTCTGTGTGTGTCTATGTGTGTGTGTCTGTGTGAGCCTTCCCCTGAAGTAATTTTCCTTGTTCCCTGTTTACAACAACCAGGCACTTCAGCACAAACTGTTTTTGACAAGGGAATAATGTGTGTACTGTGCGGGAATATTTAGCACAAAAGATGTTCACTTTACTGGAATTTGCAGAGGAAAACTCTGCCCAGAGTCCTGCCCGAATGGGGAGCCTCCTCTGATCTGCAGCAATTGCAAATGGACAGACAAATTATTTCCATTCCCCAAGACACTGTGCAGAATTTGTACTATTTCAAAGCTAGCTGGGAGGAGGAGTTTTACAGAGCCTTGAGGCAAGATACTCAGAGGTGTTGTGAGATGCCAAAAGGATTTCTCAGTGGGCAAAATAAAGGTTATGTTTTAACAGAGGAAAAAGATCTCAGATAATCCAGAGAGATCTAAAGGTTTCCTTTCGTTGCTCACCACTCGATGCTACCAAAACATATGTTTTGTTACCTCTCTGGAGGCATGAATTACCTAACTATATTTGGCTGTCAGTGGGTTTCTATTGTTTTTCTTCTCTTCAGCACTCACTGTCGTAGAGATGTCTCAATTCTCACACAGGAAAGAATGTTTTTACTGATAAAATTCCCCTAGGAACTATACCAAGTAGCATTCAATTTAGCCAAAAATTATGCAGGCATATTATCAAATTATTAGCTATTGGGACAATGATGAATCTACATATAATAGGGTTTGTTTGCTCGTTGGGTTTTTGCTTTTCTTTTCCTTGTTTGGCTTTCAAGAAGCAAATCCCATTTCCCTTTAGGTTTCTCTGCAGGGCATAAGAAGATCTGTCCTCTCTCTCTACCCTATAGCACACTCATCCCTGTCCTGGAAGCTATCACTCTGCTGGCTGTGTGAGACAACAGCCATGGAACCAGTCTTGCTGGGCTGTGAATAGAGAATGTTTTCTATTTGTATTAGTGGTACTAAGGAAATGTTAGTATTTTTGTGATAAGGGAAGTTCTTAATAATGAAAGAAATCATGTGGCAGGCATGAACATTGGTGTGCCATCAATCCATTAAATGGGCAAACTGAAGAGACAATTCAAGGTCCGGTGCCTCACTATTCCTTGCTCTGCCAGAGCAGATTTCTGTCCTATTTGAAAGAAATTATATCTATTTCAGAAGATAATGCAATTGCTTGATTTTCTGTCTCTCTGTGCCCCAGCTTGAAATTCATAAAGAAAAGATTCCCTGAAGTTATTTAATATTAGTGGTTCTGAGAAAGCCGGAAATCAAATACAATAGATATTTTCTGGGACCGAGATGTTTCTGTGGATGTGGAAAAGGATTAGATGATCTCGTTAGCTCCCTGCCAGATCATCTCCTATGAAAATATGCAATCAAAAAAACCCCCTAATCACTCATCCAATACTTCTCCTAAATATTCCATGTTTTCCTTTTTTTCCCCAATGTACTACTTCTGGTGGCAGAGAGGGATGACTTGTGGTTTTCTTAAGGTGTGAGCTGAAAAACAGGAGGTGGTTTTCACTTAACACCAGCTGTTTTACCAGCTCTTTGTGATTTCACTTTTGTAAAATGTGGGGAATTGTGTTGTCAGTTCTCTTGCTCCTTGGGCTGATTTCACCTTTACTATTCAGAAATTTATATGTAGAGTATTTGAGCCTTAGTTCCAGCTGCAGCATTGAATTCCTCTGTAGCCATTAGCATATCTCTAAGGCTTCCCATCTCTGCTATCATTGTCCCTAAACAGCCGCTCCCATTTCTTTATTCACTTCCTCTGCTGTTCACCGCTGGCCAGCTGTGAAATGCTGTTCCTATGCCACTAAACAGTGGTTCTAGGGAGAAACATAATGCAAAGGCTTGTATTTATCTATGGATCCACATACTAATCCATCTTCCATACCGTAATTCAGATTTAATGTAGTATACTGCAATTTGCCCTACTTCCCTAAGCGGAACACCAATGTCCCTAATGGTCCCTGTTCCCTTCCTTTTGTCCTACACAGCCTTTTCACCCTGGGGACCCAAATGTATGCCCAAATTTTCCTTCTCGCCTTCCAGAAACCATAATCCCATGCCACAGTTTGGGGTGCTGATATGTAATAAAATATGAATCTCGATTATGCTCTCCTTTACATTAATCGCCAGTTTAATTATGAAATAATTTCAATAAAATCTGTCATGCTATTTTGGAGCCGGTGTAATTAAGATGAGAAAGCTCCTCTTTCTCCAGAGCTAAGTAAATTGTTATCAGAAGGCATCTGCATGCTGACATGTGTGAAGAGAAGCAGTGGTCCCAGCTCACCTTGCATTTGGCACTTGCAGGCGGTCCTTGTCTGCCTGCTGCTGTTCACATTCTCTCCCTTCAGACCACAACTCTGTTTCTGTAGGTTCAGCCTCCCAGTTAAATCAGAAAGGTATCATAGTTCTGCAGACAGATCATAAGATCAAATGAAGGCTGGCAAGTATTACTGTATCTACCCTTCTCTCCATTCTCCAGTATTATCCGTGGCACCCTGGCTTTAGATGCTGTGATAGAAAGTCAGGCAGGGCACAACTGGACATTTTAGTTCCTGATTTCTTTATTTGTCCTAATTACAGCAGGACTTTGCGAAACCCTACAAGTATACTCAGGAAAATATATTTATTCAAAGATCTTCCAAAATTTCCTCAAAGCTTAAAAAAAAGGTAGATTTAAATCTTACCAGCCCTCATCCATATGGCTTTGTTTTTGTTTTTGTTTTTGTTTTTGTTTTTGTTTTAAATTATGAAAGGGGAAAAAATGTTGATAGAAGAAACAAAAATACTAAAATTTTAATAAATGGAAATTAGTTTAAAAACCATTCTTATGACTGCTTAGCTCTGGTCCTATAAAAATTTGTGTGCAGTTCAAATTAACAGAATTTGGATCTAATTTTTTAACTAGAACCAGGCTTGCTTTATATGTTCTGCTCAACAGGGTTGGATCACATTTACTCCATGTCAACGACTGGTCATTCTTTCTGTTCTGACTTCCAAGACAAAAATGCTTTCCCAAATAGGGGCTGGTTTGTAGGTCACCTGCTTTGCTTCCCCTTTGACTTTTTTCAACAGCTCTTCTCAGTTTTCTCTGTGCTTCTTCCCCCTTGTGCCCTTTTTCCATCCTTACTTTCTAGAGGTCGTTACACTATTGTTCCTGCTCTCTTTTCAGCTATTGAGAGCCGTGTATTTTTAGCAGCCATCTCTCCTCTCATCCACTTGGAGACAAGCGCTCGTGGTGGCGGGAGGGCACCACAGCCAGACTGGACCATCGCGCTTCCTAACGGCAGCTCAGCCTTTGTGTTCTGAGCCTTGGGACGGGTGGCAGAAAGGACATCTTCCTGACACCCACCCAGCGAAGCCTTCTGCCGCCACCGAAACCAGCTTTCAGTCAGATCAGACTATGTGCCTAATTTAAAAGCAGCGAGATTTTAAAATCGTGACACAACTGCTGTTCTTTTTGTTCTTTTCATGGTCTTATCCGATGTCCAGATAACAGATTCAAATCTTTTTTTTTTTCTGCAGGTATGAGGAATAGAGACCTTTTTGTTTCCTTTTGTGATAAAAAAATGGTTTCTGATCTCGCATGAATGTAGAACATGAAGTACTAAGTAAAATATACAATAAAATTTTTAAAGAGAGTATTGTTAAAATTAAATTTTAAAAAGGGGTATTGTTAACACTGAACCTGGCTGGAATATGAAGATTTAGAGACAGTGAACTGGTACTCGTGCTCTAGGTAGCAGAAATGAGAATAGGATGCTTACAAAGTGAATTTAAAAGGTTTGAATAAAAAATGTATTTTTTCCACTTTGTGGAATTGTAATGTCAGTATTAGAATCATTAGTTTAATATCTGTGGACTGTTTATCATGAAAAAAATAATCATTTTTTTCCAGTAGGGAAATGACTATCATTCTGTAGGTGGGACAGACTGGCTTTTTCACAGCACCTGGCTCAGATGTCACCTATTCAAGATGTCAGATTACATGGATGGGCAGCTAAAAGGGCCATAATTGTCGTGCAAATTCATTTCTTGTTTAAAAATGGGGCTTTGCAACATGAAAGAGTAATGGCGAGGACATGCAGAAGATAATATTCAAATTAAGTTGAAACAACTATAATGAATCAGGCTGTCAAAACATAAACTTAATACTAACTTAATACTAACTTAAGCCAGAGCATTAGGATTTGAAACATTTTGTACATATATATTTTTTTATATCCTTATGTAGAAAGTGGACTCAATCTTGTATTTTTTCCTAAAATATGTGAGAGGTTAATGTATTTCACCACACACAGGCCTTTTTTAATATAATTTGAGGGATTTTTTATGCAACTATTGGATATGCAATAGATAACTCCAACAGGAACTACGGTTTAATATAGTTTAGTGTCAAGAATCTGACTCACTGACAACTAAAATAGAACAATTTAAGTAAAAAAAAAAAAATTAAAAAAAAAGTGGAATGGCATGATTTATAGAGAACAAAAGTTCACCTTTGGTTCTGCTCCTAGTTATAGTGCCATGAATCAGAAGTAGCTCCCACAAAACAAGATTGGGGGACCAGATATTTGCTGTTGGACTGCACAAGCCCTTAAAAGGGATCTTCAGTGGTTTTGTTACTTACATTTGAATTTTAATGGCATCCTTTGGATTTTCATGTTTTTCCATGTTTCTATACAGATTTAACCGAGCTCTCTGGCAAAAACACATAATTATGAAGTTTTCTAAAACTTGTATTATTTAATTCACTGCCCATCTGTTGCATAAATAGCTAATTAATAGTCTTTGTTATTTTTAGAACTCTACATCACTGTATGTGCCAAAAAGAGCTGTTTCAGTCTTTTGGGTAAATACTGAATAAATCTGAAAAAAAAAATGTTTAGGTATTTTTAAAGTTAGATACACATTTCTATAGTGCAGCAAAGGGATAAATTTTTAACATTTTTTTAAAATTCTTTTCCTAGTTAAATACATGCTTGCCATTTGTTGCTCTTCTACACACTTAAGACAGAGCTCAGACCCCAAAATTCTGTGAGACACTGCTGTGGAAAGCATTTGGTGTCCTGAGTCAGAAGTAGAGAGTTGATCTCTCTGTGCCTAACTCCTACATGGCAAACACACTCTTCGTATGAGAAGGGAAAGACCGAAATAACAGAACGGAGCCTGACAAGGAATAACGTTATTGCTACTGCCATGTTTACCCGTGGAGAGCCCGTTTCACATCCTATAAAGAGGGTTCAAATCTGACCTTGTAGCTAGGAGGCTCCTGGATGGGAAGAGAGCAAAAACACTCTCCATTTTCACTGCATCCACAAGGGCAATTGACATTTGCAGGCCAGAGTGCCTGGCCATGCTGCCAAAGGTGTCTACCTGCTTAATTCTGGGCTAAAGCATCCCAGGAAGCAGAGAACGTCCCCTCACTTATGCCAGCTTAACTAGCCAGACTTGCCATCCACAAGCTGTGCAGTAGATTTCCAGTCTGTTACTCCTATAGCTGATTTCAACCTTTCATTGAAATGTATAAAGAGAATATGGAGGATAATTCAGGCAAAACAGTTTGTTGGGGTGGACATGAAGTGAATGAGAGAAGCGCTTTCTCCGCATTGTCGTCTTAGGCAAGCTATACCGTAAATCTCTTATTCTAACCTTTTAATAAGGTTAATAATACATCAGATCTTGCAGATTTGTGTTTTCAGTTAACCTGTACAGGCCTTCCACCAAACATCAAAACCCTCTAAATGCAAAGATGCTCCCTGCCTGCTAAACAGATATATTTCTGATGAACAGCGTCTGCTTGTGTGCATAGGGGCATTTCGTACATTACATTTTATACAATATTTGCACAGATCTGGAAGGCACTAAGCCATTTTGTCTTACTGGGTTACAGCTGTTCCTCCATGGTTTCTGAGCTGAATACTCATTAAGTCACTCTTATCAACAAATTAATATGTGTGTTTTTTTAAGAACCCACTCAGAATGCTAATTTTAGGAAGATATTTGAACGAGAAGCAAATTTTCTCTATATGCAATTTATATATCCACTTGAAAATATGGTTTTGTAATGAAATGCTGAGAGATCCTTAATTATTGCAGCTTTAGTGGCACCATTATACTACTAAAAAGAGACCATCTAAAGGATAATTCCCTTCAGCAGAGATTTGCTGACTACACACCTGCTTTAGCAAATGAACACTGTATACAGTGTCAAAAGATCCTTTCGACTTAGTGCTGCTTTCCCACCCTCATGGTCTCGGTGTATCTTGCACATGACTGACAAGTATATCTGCAAAATAATAAATTGTGTGAGAAAAATATGTCTGCTAGTTAGTGTTTCTGCTGATCTATTAAATCATTTCACTTCTTATGTGATATCTCCATTATGTCTAAGCACATTTTATGACAAGGCTCACTGAAGTGAAAATCAAGCACATGAATTGTTTAATAAGAACTAATGAAAACCAGATATAAAACGCTTTCACAACTGGTTTGAAGCTTTAATTGTCAAGCTGATGTAAATTCAGAGTAAAGCAATGCAGAAAATGGGATCTCTTTGTGATACTTGGTTTTAATTAAATAGTCATATAAAGAGCTCTGTCCTGCAAGATATTGAGTGAAATAAAGAGTTTCTGAGGTAAAAGTTGGAATTGCTAAAGAGTATGAAAATGGCAAATGTGTTATCATTTTTCCTTCTGCCTTGTACTTCAGCTATTGAGTGCTGATGAATGTATCTTTCTATGACTTAAATAATCAGTCTTGTTACAGTGGCATTTATTTTGGCTCGATCAACAAATGCTTCTTCCCTACACAACCCGTAAACCCAAACAAACTGTGCATGACTGATTTAATGTTTGAGCCTCTCCCATTGCTATACTGCAGTAATGCTTTGTAGCAACAAGTCATGGGCTTGGGGTATTTGTTCATCCCTTGACTTGTCATACTCCTGCTGGGGTGGAACATGCCCACAGACAAATATCAGTATGACTTCTGTGAGGCACTTTGAGTTCCCACACGGATGGTACTTAAGAAATGAAAAGCCAAGAATAAGTGTGTAACACTATTCCCCCTAGCAATGTTCCAGAAATGCTGAAGATCTGAGAAAAGTATTTTGCATTTTTTTCTCTATCTACACCTATGACTTTGCATCTTACATAACAATCCTGGGAAGGAGTGGCTATAATGCACTCTGTAGAGTTCGTTCTTCACTACTTTTTTTCTTCTACTGCTGTCATATGCCTCAGTGGGTATTTAATATTCAGATTTGATAAGGCTTCCCACCCACCTCACTCTCATCTTGAACTGGTGGAACTAGTCAACCTGTGGATGCTGTAAGGGAGGATCAAGCCCTATATTCCTAAAAACACCATGCTGAATGGCACCTGCTTTTAAGACTATTTAAATTCCATACAACCTACAAGAACTGTGAGACATATTTAACCAGAATTCAGTGTTATGTAATAAAAGTCATGCAGACAGAAGGGGAAAATATCTTATCACGCTGAAGGGATTATCAAAGCTTCATATTACGGAATTTAAGTTTTTATTATGTGCAGAGACTTAACTAACCTCCAGGATAATGGTCTAGAGCAGAATATGTTCTGTTCCAGTAATCACCTAATTCTGGCAATCTTTCATGTTTCAACATACACTTTTAGCAAAAGTAATTTTTAGATTTCTAAGCTAAAAGATAGTTATTTTGAGTGAAAGAAACTTTAGAAGTCATATTCATCTAAATCCTCCATCTAAACCAGGGCCACAACAGAATTCAAGAAGAGAAGGGATCCTTCAGGGTACAAAAAAGGGAAAAATCTTACATTGATAGACCTGGGCAGCCTGTACACATTGATCCAAACTGAAGAGGTAGAAAGATGGTTCTGGACTGTGCTTCACTTTCCATGAGACCATTACTTCACTCTGATAAAACCTAAATGAGGTCTTCTCTTGCTGGATCCTGATCCTTTTCTATCTACTGCCAGGAAAATTGGTGCTCAGCCTAGCTAAACAGCAGGAGTCAGAGGAAGGTGCTCCACAGAGGTCCTGCAGAAGGACCCTTGCTAGTACCAACACTCAGCTGCTTCAACACCATGGTATCTCCATTTCTCTGGCACTCAGCTCCTCAAGCTCCTAATTTTCCCTGTCCTGAGTTAAGGTTGTAGGGATCCAGTCTTCACTTTCAGAATGCTGACGGTTCTTTTGCTTCAGGAAGCAAACACATAACATGCCACAGAGCTTAAACAATGTATGGCAAAACTGCACAATGTCGTTAATCTCCCTTAAGCCAGAGGAAATAAAAACAAAAACTGTGGAAAGTCCAAGGGTTCTATCTGGTGCTGATGGAACATGGTGCCAAGTGGTACAACAGCGTGGGTAGAGTTTGATGTCACACCATCTCATCACTGGCCAAAAGATTGCTTAGGCTATTGCTGTCCAGGCTGCATCATGATGTTTAGAAAAGGGTCATCACAAATGGTGAAAGGAAAATTGATCCATACTCCATTTTTGCAAACTGTTTGTGAAGCTGGAAAAGGTTTACAACAGTGTCTTCTGATTCAAACATCCAGCTTTGAAGGGCACTGCTGTTCCCCACTCAGGATGTCCTTTGGCAGTACAAAAGTCCTTACTGCTTTTGGTCTGAAAAGAAGCTGTATTGCAGTCTCCTAGTAGCTATTTGTGGAATGTTGAATTCCATCCTGTTTGTTGAAATGTATGGTTTAAAATGAGTGAGGAATAATGTTTGATAGGTTCTGCTTAGCATGCACGAACATCGATCTCAGGGGAAACTGCAATAGAAGGGTCCATGAGGAAGGTAACAATCCACAAAAATCAAATATAACAGTGTGCCTAATACTTAGTGACAGAATCAATATCTGAAGGACTTTCTGTTTTGATGCTTTTGAATGATGACAGGGAAACCTTCCTGCTGCAGGGCTGATGAATGGACGGAGCAGAGGTGATCTGACAAACGGGTGACAACGAACTCAGAATCTGGCCTCTCTGAACAAGACTGACTTTAGTCGTTACATTCATGAAGATAAAGTAACTTCAGGGATTCTAGTTTTACCTGGGGCATTCCTGGTTCAATTGACTCGTCATACACTGGAAATGTACTTTAGCTCACAAACATCAACATTTTCTTTGTAAAGTTTTCACTTAACAAGCTGACTTTGTTTGGAGAAGCAAAAAAAATTTTACCACACTTAGTAGCCACTTCTGAAATGGCAAAACATTATGCAGAACATGGATCTTTCTGTTCTTGCCAGCTTCATTGTCACTTTCCTCTTGTGTATGTGCACTTGAGTAAAGAAAAAACTAAAATCCATACCAGAATTCACCACATTTTTGGTTTTTTGCAAGGGAAAGTTAATTTTGGGTTTTCCTCCTATATCTTCATTGTGCTGGACGTAATTATCAGGCCAACCAAACCAAACTCTATGTGTAATGCATCCTGAAGCACAAGTACATATGCTCTGTCCCATTATTTCTCCATTTTTTACTGGAAATATTAGAGAGAAGAACAAGCTACAGGATACAGATGAGTGGATGAAGGATCCAGTCTTTGGAATTTGTTTCCCCTTATGTCTCTGTAATCATATTTTTTTTTTTAGCTACTCAGCACTTATACTTGAGCATGACGGGCTTTCTCCTGTCTACCATTTGCTCTCAGCTTAGCACAGTCAGTCTTCTCGGTACAGTGGAGCATCCAGGGAGATCAATCCATGGTCTTGGCAGGCAGCAGCACTTCTGGTGTCAATACCTCGTGGCTCCTGCCTCAGGTCTTCCTGGGTAACCTTCCTGGGAGAGCAGAGGCTGTGAAAGCCTGTCACCTTTCCCCACCAGACGGCAATGCGACAGCAAGAGGCCTTCTTCATCCCGTAGGAGGGGAGCAAACAGAACTTTCCTTGCTGCAAGTGATTTCTATGTGGAAATTCACTCTATTGCAAGTCATTTCTGAGCCGTTTCCATATCTCAGAAGATGGATGTGCTTGGAAGAGTGTTTTTGCCTACTTCTTTCCTCACCACCTTTTTTATTTCCTATTATTCAGTCTTTCGATTTTTTCCTCTACATTACCTATTCATGTTTACAGCTAGAATGTTCTTTTCTATATTAAAGCAGGCTTTTAGTCTCCCCTTTGCATTGCAATCATCCATAGCAAAGTATAATAACAATACTTATCATGTACATAAGGCTTAACATCTTCAAAGCACTGTGAAAATTATCCCCTCTTCTGTAAGGTAAGTAAGCAGAGTTAGGGACGCCTTACTGACAAGGCAAGTGAAGCTCTCAGGCAAGTAATGCCACTCAGGACAGACCAAATTTTAGCAGCAGCCATGACTCAGAAGTTCTTTCCAATCTTAGGTGTTGACCATTAGACAAGACAACTCTGCTGATGTATTTACAGCTGTTTCTATTTGCTCCCTTTCAAATGCCCAAACCCAGGCTTTGTCTTCATTTTGCAAGGGCATTTCTTACTTTGATTCATCTCAGAATACGATAGGATTTTCCCCCCCTACTTGTATTTCAAAGCAGAATTCTTTTGCTGCTCAACTAAAGCAAGGTTTTTCTTACTAGTACCTCTTTTTGTAGTTCAAAGCAGGTTTTTTGACTTCTTGTAGTTCAAAGCAGTGGTCCTTCTCTTGTAGTCTAAAACTAGGGTTCTTTTTAGCTCAACCCTAGATAATTTGCTCATCTCAGTGAATTAGATATGCTACACGTAAGTAGTCCAGACATTAACTCTTTCCTTCAATACCAAGACAAATCACTCAAGTCAGCTTCAAAATCTCACTGCTTCCCGTCATCTCCTTTGTCTGTCCATTTCTCCCATGATCCCTGGTATTTTCAGTTTCATATCTGAGACAAATGATGTATTCACTGCAGATGTAGAGATGCACAGTGCTCAGACCATGTTCCCAAATGCAACTTCTGTATTTGATTTGGGGGGCAATGCTTGTTTTGAAACACTGACAGAAGTAGAAATATTTCACACAGCCCTCTGTATTTCTGAAAAGATGTTCGTGGCTTTTTTCCTGCTTTCCAAAGTGCAGAGGAGTTACTTGTTTTTGTTTCTTTCCCTCTGTCCTGACACTCCAGAGCACCAGGTTAATGGCTATAGCCCAAGTGTACAAGCAATGCAGTGAAGTCAGTTACCCAGCACACAGGACACTGCCTAATAAATATTGCACTTCGACCAGCAGGCTTTTTCCTCTCACTCTTCCATGCTGTCAGCCTTTTTCTGTACATAACATATATGTTAAAAAAAATCTTCTAATCCAGACAAACATTATTTTTTAAATAACATTTCATGAAACATCTCTCACTGGATATTTTGGGATGACATAAAACTATCAAATGCAATTTGAAGGTGCTAGCTTGTTTCACTGATCCATTTTTAACCCTTACTTATCCTACATTTCAAAAGTCTCTCTGTGGCATATCGCTGGAAAAGATCTGTGCTGACAGAGTTCCATAATACATTATAATGCAATACTGAAAAGGAAACAGAAATAACTGGGAAATGTATTTTTAAAACTATACAGCTCTTAGGAGAGAGGAATGAAACTAGAAAGACTGCACAATGGGGTCTCTTGAAGAGATTTTCAGGTCTGGGCTACCTCCTTGTGTGCTTGTTTCATCTAACGATTGCAGGAACTTCTTATCTCAGTGACTCAACCTATCAAATGCTGTAAATGTGGTGTGGCTCCATCTAACATGAATCTATGCTGTCCTCATACAGTCCATGGTCTTTGATTAATAATAAATGAAGCAGTATCATTTTAAGCATGGAAGATTAAAAATCTAGAATTCTTTAAAGTGATTTACAGCTCTGGCAATTGAACACTTTTATTACCTCACTGCGTGTGCTGTAGTCTGAAAGAGCAAATGCTCATCTGGTCTCAAATGCCACCACACCATTATAAACAAGAGGCCTTAGGATTCCCTATGGTGTGACTGGGGCTTTAGCTTCTCACATAATTGTCCATTGCATATCTGCTTCTGTGCTGAAATTCTGGTCTCAACAAAGCTAATTTTTTCACCTAGTACCCTCTCTGCTCCTTTCTGAAGAAATGAAAGTGTATTTCCTGTGAATCACTAGAAGCTGTGTTAGCTTTCCTCTCTCTCTGGAGGAACACATTATAGTCATGGGAATGCAGCTGATAATGGCTGTAGAAATAACACTTCAGCTCAAAGTTTCTTTAAGCAGTACTTTGTCTGTCACCTGAGTATTCTCAGGACCGAAAACTGTTATTCTACCTGCACTGCAAAATGTGTATGTTTTCAAAAGCATTTCTCTCTCACCCACAAATATGCACACACAATACCTGCCTCCACTGAGCTAAAAGCACTTACACTTAGTGTACTCCAGTAAAAGTCCTCTCCACAAGTTTCTCCTATTTCTTCTTTATTAGTAAAAGTTTTGTTGTTTCCTAGACTGAGTATGTCAGAAATTTTATATGTGGGAATAAAAAGTCCATCTTCTTAGATCTATCTAACATCTAACAGAAAGAGGGATGATTCGGTTCCCGGAGAGACAGGAAAATAAAACCAGAATTGCTTAATCAAGTAGCAGTAATGACTGAATAGTTTTATCCCCCAGCCTTAGTATGTTCATTCAGTGGGAAGCTAAGAAATGGTGTAAAATAACGTTGCATCAAATTCTCATTGAGTCAATGTATTCCTAACTCCTAAAAGAATGGCTGGGTTCATAGTGCCTGCCCACAGGAAAGCCACCACTGCCCACATAATTGTGCATGGCAGCTCAACAGCCTACATCAGCTGCTGGCATGCACAATTCACCCCTCTTGTAAAATGTCAGGCTCTTTTACAGGTAGAGGAGACATTGATAGGTCTAAGATCACTACTAAGGAATCTAGTTTGTTCCTCTGCACCTTATTTCATAGTTGTATTCTATGTAAAACAAGCCAACCTTCCTTCACACATCCAGAATCTGTGTTTTACCCAATATAGGTGCATCTTGACAAATACAACACAAAACAAGATAAATACAATGTAAAACACGACTACGACCACACTACGAGTAGAATAAGATCTAGTAAGTTTACACTGAGTTTTATTTGTTGTAACATACTTTCTAATGAGACTGAAATTTCCCACTGTCACTTATGGTTCTGTCCTATAAGCTACATATGTTAAAGGCTGAGGACATCCACACTGATAGTGTCCAAAATTCACAGTCCTAAGGACATCCACACTGGCAGCGTTCAACATTCATAGACCTAACAGCTCACTGGGAAAGAACTGGGGCCTTGTTTCCTGACAGCTCTCTGCAAGGTGACCTGAGCATCGGTGTTAACTACAGCTCTGACAGTGATATCCCCTGGTCACTGTGGAAACCTTTTTTCCAGCTACAAGGTATCAGTGCCTCAGCAGCTAGGAGGCAGTGGGAGCTGCCTGGGAACTAGCATTAGATGGATTCCAGGCAGGGTAGGGGACACTCTGCTTACCCTACTGCCGGGAAACAGTCCTGTTCTTCTCCCTGATTACTCCAGATAGGTCTCAATGAAATGCTTGCAAAAGTATGTCTGAATGACTCCTTTGCAAGGAGTAATTTATCAAATTGATGTAGTCTCATTTCCTGTTTGTGGGACTGTCCCCATGCAAGTCACGATTTCCTCAAATTTATTCATTGCCCAAAGTTAATTTTGTTTAAGCATGTGGACTGAATATGAACTGTATTTGATCTCCCTGGCTCCAGAACGATAGGCAAATAATTGTAGGAGATCAAATCTATCACGTGGCCTCACTTCTGTTTCTTGAATGTGTGAAAGCAATGTTGGATGTGAAAGCTGCATAAAGGGAGTTCAGTAGGGGTATTGCATCTTAGTGCAGACAGGAAAACAGAATGGTTTCAGCGCTCACATCCTGTGTAAATGACCACAGGCTGGCATGCACAGAATCAGTGTGAATTCCAGTCAATGGCATCACTAGGAGAGCTTGCTGCCTTGTGCTCACTTCAGTGACTGACATGCTTAAGCAGATCTTTCATCAGCAGAGATCAAGGATGAGCCACTTAGTCCGACTTGTTCGTCTCCTTACTGAGACTTATAAAATTATTTTTTTGTCGCAGTAAACTATGGAGCATCTTTTAAAAATACCGTTACATAACTTTTTTCTGTGACTGACTCATCTCTCCATTATGTCACTGTTATATTAGTAAATGCACAGAAGATGTTCCCGATTTAAACAAACAAGCAAGAGGGCAATCAGTCCCTGCATACTCAGACAAACAATCTAGAAACTGAATTATAGATAGGCCTAAAGTAAATGTATGAGTGTGTTCAAGCTGAATTGTTGACTCAGTTCTATAAACACCTCTTGGATTTTAATCCACACTTTACTGTTTTCTGGTTTTATGCATCATTCTATCTTTTTACAATTCATCTTTTGTGTTAGATTTCTTCATGTATTTTGTCATTCAGAAGCTTATGAATACAGCATATTTCAAGATGGGGATGTGATATATATCTGTTTTTCTCAGGAAAAATAAATAAGCATAAAAAAATGCACAAAGAGTGAAGAATATGTAAACCCCAGCATGTAACAGCAGCATCTGAAATAACAAAAGCAACAACACTTGCTATTCATATCTGAACCAACCCCACATTTCTCATTGTACTTTACTGAGGCATCTGATTTTATCTGGGCACAATCTGTCCCTTTTGTACTCTTGCACTTTCTTTGGTGTACATTTCCACTGTGAGATTGGTCTGATGAGACTTCTTGCCTCTTCCATCCTCACTACAATCAAGTTAGGCTTGCCAGTGAGAGTCTATCAATGGATTTAAGTGGCTCATGTAATTGCTTCCTTTACTTCGCAATCTTCTTAACCTTTAAACCATCAAAAAACCGCAGAGTTTTTGTTTTCAGGGGAAAAATGGGGCACACAGGCTTTTAAAAATGGTGAACAGCATCTAAGTCCATGCTACTCTGCTCCTAAGAGTATCCACCCCAAGTACAGACCAGGGGGAATAAAAAAAGAACACAAATAGAAAAGAAAGCAGCTTCAGCATGGTACCTTAAAAAGAAACAGGTATCTATTTCTAGAAAAAAAAAAAAGTTAATTGTATTTTTACCAGGCACAACTGTGATAGGTATATGAATGTGAAAATCGGTTTGCATGAAGTGTTTACCTATTTTTCCTTTAGTTTGTATGGCTGCACTTTCTTCCACAAATAAATATTCCCTCAGACCCTCCTTCCTCTTACTCTCTATCTTTATGTCCATCCTAACAAACCAACAAATGTTTAAACTAGCAAACAAATATTAGTAAATTGTTGCTGCTCCCCAGGACACAAGGTGTACACCAGTGCACACGAAGTCAAAGCAAATCTGGTCTGAGTAAAAAACACACATAGCAAGCCACCAGATCAGAATTTAGCCTGTTTCACATCGCTTAGCACCAGCACAGCAGAACAATAAGGTCTCGTATATGTACAGCATGCCTAACTGCATTGGATTGGTGACTTACCCAATTGCTTTTGTATGCACTGGATTTTCATTAATATAGATATTTTCTGGCCTGATCATAATTACTTCATTTAGTTCTACAAATCAATTTTAGCTATACATTGTTTTATCTAAAATGTTCTAGATACAGAGGCAGATACATTTTGTACCACTAATTGATTAACCAAATTCCTAGATACAGCATCACAAATCTATAACTGCAAATTGAAGAATTGAAGTCTAGTTCCCTTCCTTCCTTCCTTCCTTCCTTCCTTCCTTCCTTCCTTCCTTCCTTCCTTCCTTCCTTCCTTCCTTCCTTCCTTCCTTCCTTCCTTCCTTCCTTCCTTCCTTCCTTCCTTCCTTCCTTCCTTCCTTCCTTCCTTCCTTCGCCAGGCTTCATTATCCCCTGAAATAAGTGCCTTTGACAAGATCTCAACTAATTCTTCTGGCTCCTGGACCTTTCCTTGGAAGAGTGGAACACAGTTGCCTCTGTGGTTCATACTTTAACTCTTCTCTACTTTTTTTTCCTTTTAATCCATGTCACTTTTATCTAGCACCCATCCTACATGTGTGACAAGCAGCCGAAACTAGGCTGTTGTTGGTTTCCAAATATATATCACTATGTTAACACTTTCAAATAAGCACTGATCTCCCAGTGAAGAGATGAATTCAGCTGATAACATTTTATGAGACCTGTTCCATTAAATTCATTGCAGGATCCATTTTAAACATGTACGAACTTAAGGTTACCTGATTCTTCCTTCTACCAAGCCAAGCTTGCCTCTTACACTTCGCTTCCACTCCTCAGTCATCTCAAGAAATAGGTCTTTTAGCACATTTCAAGGGAAACTCTTCCCCCCTTATTGGAAGTGATATTTAGTTTGAATTCTCTGAATATTAAATTTAAATTCTTTTCCATCCAGTGTTGCACTAACAAACCAGCCTACTCTCTCTTGTCAGTGTTCAGGATCAGAATTTTGAGGCTGTTTGGAAGTTCATTAGGATACATCTCTCAATGAGCTAGGAAATGCCAGGTCCCCACTTGACTGTATAATGGCAATTGTCTCCTTCCTGGCACATCATAAGGAAAAGGCTAATATAGGAACAGACATGTAAATATCATTCATATTTGTTTTTCCTGAGGACTGTGAGAAACTCAGGCATGTCCTTCCAGACTGCATGCAGTCATCTCACAGTCTTTGACATACTAATACACTTTACACAGCATTGAGGCAAAACAGCAACACCCTTCCTGAAACCAATGCCCTCAACAGGCCTATTTAAAACCTACAAGAGAAGAGGACATCAAGAACAAAGGAATTACATAAGATGCAAATGAAGACAGAATTCAGATGAAGATTTTTTCTAGCTTGAATTTCATTTTGTAGTTTCCTTCTCACAGTTCTACTCTCTGGTTTTTTATTCCTCTCCTCAGTAGTGTTTGAAGCTGCTTCCAAGCCAGGGCATTTTCAGCCAATTTCAGTCCTTTTGACTGCACTCATATCCAAATCAGTTTGAATTATTGTTATTTTTTTCTATTCAAGAAAGGTTATGCATGGCTGGCTGCAGTTTCTAGGACAAAAGTCAAGCCAGCTGCCCACAGACTTCTCATATTGCTTGCTGTTTGTATTTGAAATCTCACAGAAAAGGAACATTATTTTTTGCAGAGTGCATCTGGGAACAATTGATAGAGTTTACGAGACCAACAGAAACGTGAGGTGTATTTAAGCAGATTTTGGAACTCTATAACAAATGCCTGACCCAAGGCCTACTGAAGTAAACGGAAGAATGTTCCCACCGATTCTTGTGGTCTCTTTGGATCAGTCCCTTAGTTACTTAAGCCAAAGGACACAGTAAGGCACTTCTATAATTAGCAATGCCTGACTTCTTCGCCAGTGACACAGCTCCGGGGAGCACATATACTCTCTGTTTTCCAACTCAGCCTCAGAGCAGGAGCATGGAAAACTCATTTGATTTAGGTAACTGAAAGTTATTTTAAAGCCTTACTGCAGGTCTACTGTGCTTGTGGCTTTCTATATGTACCTGAAGTGATCAAGGATGCAAGATAAGCACTGGCTATGGCTCCTTCTGTGCATATGAGATTTGTAGTGTTTTGTACCAATCAGCTGCAGAGAATGAAATGGCAATAATCAAAACACTGAATCTATGCCCCAGGTTTGTGCCACAGAAGCCCTCACTTGGCGTGTTTCTTATTGTAACACTTTTTTTTTCCCCTGCCATATGATTTTCCTGGCCCTGAACCAGACTGGTGCTCAATCTAAAGCAGCCACCACACAGGTGAGCAGCCTCTGGTGCATTGCACTGCACCTAGGATTGCTATCAAGCATTCTCATAAAATATCCTGTGTCCGACTCTCTTTCACTGTCTCCAGACTGTATACGTGTCATTCTGTGGAAAGTTATGGAATTTTTTTCCAGCTAATGCTAATAAGAAAAATCTGGCCAACACAATTAGGCCTTATTTTCTCTAACTTTTAGAAAATGTACTAAGTATTTCTACATAATATATGCAGTTTAGAAACAAATTTGATGGGTTTATAATAAAAAAACTACGATGAGAAAATTAAGAGATACAGGCAAGTGCTAAAAGGTAGGTCTTCAGCTGAGACTTGGAAGAAAATTGAGAGTTTATGAGTCAAAGAACTGTATAGAATCAGTTTCAGATGTCAGGAACTGCACAAAAAAAGAACTACAAGCTGTGAGTTGTACAGAGACAGAAAGAAAATTCAACTATAAGTATGAAAAATAAAGATGATGATTGAGAAAGAAAACACCCAACAAAATATCCCAGGACAAGTTTTATGTAGCACTCAAGTACTACTAAGTCCAAGCGAGAAAAAATAGGGAGCTCATAAGAGAGGCAAGGCTGTAGTTTTGAGAAGGTGGATAAAGCTCCAGGAACCTGCTGTTTGGGAATGCCATGGAAGAGAGAACTGAGCTAACCAAGGTAGATCTGTACCAATAACATGGCAGAGGAATCCAGCAGACATCAAATCAAGTGCAGGCAGGCTTGGGCAGTGCTCCGTAATTGCAGTGTCAATAGGGTGCATGCTGTTTTCCCCAGGAAGAGATTGCTTTGAAGCACCTATCTCTTTACAGATATCTTTGTAGCATCACTCTGTTATCACAGTACCTCACAAGTTTAAAGACCATTATTTGTCCCTAAATATTATATTCCAAAGGTACGGATGTAGGAACAGAGGCACAGAATCAGATCGTTGCATTGCTTATGTGCTTACTTGTAGCATGATGGAGGAGCAATGGCTGTGCATTGATTAAAATTGCTGCTTCTCTTCAGACTTGCCATTCAAACAGGTGAGCTGTCTCTCTCAGTCCACAGTGCTGTGAATGACCAAATTGTCCAACAAAAATAGTATTTACACATAATTTTTGGTTTAGTATTACCCCTGGGCCTGATCAGAAGGATTGGAAATGCTGGGCTTTTTCTATCAGCAGTAAGGGCACTTAGGAATTGAGAGCTCCTCTTTCCCTCAAACAGGCACAAACCCATGGTGGTACATTTGAAATTATCCCCGGCTGTCCCTTTTCAATTAAAGCCGGTCATAGCTGACCTATTCTTTATTAAATGTTAATCCGTAGCTGCTTCTGAGACACCAGCGATTCAGGGTCTGGACTTGAATCCCAACCAGCTCCAAACTCACTATCAGGCAACGATGCAGAAAAAATGCTGTTTACCTCCATGCTAAGTCTGCTTCTCTAATTATCACCCTGTAATGTGAAGGTTCACAATTAAAAGAGAGTGGAGTTTTAAAAAGGGTTGCTCGGTGTTTCCAGCCACTGTTTTTACCAATAATATTAAGTATAAGCTGTATCCACTGAATTTCTATGAAAACTTTTCTTTTTTGCAGGAAGCAGTCCAGTCAGGGAAAAATTAGCATTGAAATATATGAATATTTTATGTCTAACGTGTGATAGGCACATATTTATTCACACAGAGTTTCTCACAGCTCAGCATTTATGTTATTTGCTCTGCATTTGACATCATCTGAATAATATGAAGCTCCCAGGCATATTATACTTGACAAAACAAATTCTTTTCTACTCAATTGTGCCACAAAATTTTCAGGCTTATATCCTTCAGTTATTTCAGTTTAGCAGATTAAAAAAAATAAATATCATATCAGTCCTTTCTACTTTTAATTCCAAGAACCTAATTTTGTCTTCTTAATGCCTTCATACTTCTGTGAGGGCTTCTGGTCCGCTCACATAATGTGTTGACTAGGTATGCACAGTATTTTCTTCCCACAGTCCAAGTCCAAACTAATTTTTTATACAAGTATTTCCTATAAAAGTAAACAGCATCCTTCATAAAAATGTAATGAGGTATGGTTCAGGGATGCAGACCAGGACTTTAACTTTCGCTGAACTGTTAAAGGAACCAGAGTTCCTTCACTTCTTTCTTCTGATGCCTGGGATAACAAATGCTTTTCCTACACATCCTTCTCCTATTCTTCCATTCTCATTCTCTTCTCAACATTATCCAAGACTGAACACACATCTGAAAAGAATTCTTGTCCTTCCGCCATTTGATGTTTTTTATACTCTATTTCCCCATATCCCTGCCCTATTTCCTCATGACATTTTTCATGAGGCAATGCTGTTTCAAATGTAGAAGCTCTCTCCCAAGTCAAGGACCATCAGGGTTCCCAGGCATCACTGCTGCTGAAAAGAGGGCCCAAGTGACAATCCCTTTTCGACTCTCTGGAACCAGCAGCAATCCATTTGAGGCGGTTTCTTTAGCTCTGAGGTTTCCCATAATGAACTGAGTGTAGAAGAGCTGGCGCCTCGACTCAATCTTTTCAGATTCTCTGCCACTATCAGACATGACAGTGGTATGATGTCAAATGAGTTGTCCAAAGACTTTCTGAGGCCTTGATAATGATAGAATATAACACACAACATGAATTGTCGTGGGAGGACGTAACTATACCTTGGTTAACTGGCAGAGCTAGTTAGGAAATAACATAATTTGACTACAGTTTCCTTATCTAGTACACATATTTATCCAAGCAACTTCACAGCGATGATGGTCACATGCTGACAATCCTCCTTCTTGTATTAATGTGAAAAAATGGGTCTTTTAGCTGGGCCTTGTCAGAAGTGTTTTTGTGTGCATTAACCTAATGGGAGGCTGGAGCAGAGCAGTCAAAGACAAACATCAGTGAGGAGACTCGCTAGATTTCCTCTAGTACTTAACGTTTTTGCAGATCTATTAGAAGTCAGAGGAATATTTTAAAATGCCATGAAATCTGACGCTTTCGTTTTCCCGTGTGTTGCTGCTGGAAGTTACTTTCCCTGTTTCAGAACAACTATGACTCTCAGCATTTTGACAGACTGACCAAGGAAGACAAGTTTTCTTAAAGCAAAGCCACAGTCTCACATTTGTGATTGTCACCCCAGATATTATGTAAGAGTCTAAAGCCAGCTGCACTGCCCTCTACTATTTTTTAATCCTTCTATCTGTCATTCAAAATTCCTTATTTCATGCATCTGTATGATTTGTCACATTATTTGATTTGAGAACACTTAATATTTTTCTTTTTTAAAAAAGGAGGGTAGGTTTTGTATGTATTCTTGCTGAATGCACACTTCCTGAGGTATAATTTTACAGTGTACCTACTTCTGGTGAACGACACTGTTATAATCCTATTGTAAGATCAAGACTGAATAGTTATTTAGTTACTAAAGCACCAGCTGAATGGTTGACACTATCATTTAGGCAGCACTTACTACTTTCTAATTGAAAGTACAAACAACACAGTAGATGAGTTTGTACGATTTCTGCAGCTATCTTATGTGCTAGATTTAAATAAAAGCAGTGGCTAAGCATCACCTGCAAAAGAGCTACAATGACCTGTAAACTGGCAACTTAAGATGCAACTACAAGCACATGATAATAGAGTCAGATAGAATATTAATACAACTCCTACTTATTTGTATATGCATAAATATATCTTTAAGAAAAAATTCGGTCTCCGTCGCCAGATTTTTGTTGGTTTTGGTTTTTTCCCTGTTTTTTTTTGGGGGTGGGGAAGGGCATTTGAAATTTAAGCTCCTTGCAAGATCCATGCTTGTTAAACTTTTAAAAAACCTGGATGCAGTATATCTTCCAACATATAAATAATACACATAACAAAAGAAATGTAAATATATGACTCTCCTCTTCCCTGCTCATGATAAAGTGAAAAACACCAACATCCAGTCTGATGCTTGCAGTACAGATCTATTCAGTTTAGCTTACACAGACACATGTGTTGAGAGTAAAGCTCCCCTAAACCTGCCTTGGAATGAAGCTCTGTCAGGGGACGTTTAGGCTGAGTATTAAGGTTCTTCACTCAGAGGGTGGCTAGGTGCTGGAATGGGCTTCCCAGGGAAGTGGTCACAGCGCCAAGACTGACAAGATTCAAGAAATGTTTGGACAATGCTCTCAGGCACAGGGTGTGACTCTTGGGGTGTCCTGTGTATGGCCAGGAGTTGGATTTGATGACCCTGATGGGTCACTTCCACCTCAGCATATTCTATGATTCTGTGATCCTAAACAAGTTTTACTCCAAACAGCTCATTAAACTAGTGACACTGTCCTCAGGAGATGTGGAGCACGCTGTGACATCACTTTTACACACTGTCTTCTTACTCACATGACAAGAATCAATTTGTGTCCAACAGATCCACCTACTCATACAGGCCTGAGTGCCTGCCTGCCTTGGTCCTGCAGTAGCTAAGAGAAGGCAAGGATGGATGGATGGATGGATGGATGGATGGATGGATGGATGGATGGATGGATGGATGGACGGACGGATGGATGTCACATTTTCTGTGCAGTGCGACTTATACTTTGAGATCAGGATGTCAAATGTAACTACTGTTCATATTGCTCCTAAAGAAGAGATCTAATTTTTAATCTCACAGCTCCAAATAATAGATTGGAAACAGTAGTTTCCATAACCAATTTTTGAATCAACTACCATAGCTCTTTATCAGATGCAAACATTGGTTACTGGGATATTCACGAATTATTTAGGAGGAATAAGTTGTCTAGGAGTACATTAGTTAGGTAATTCCCTGCTCACTTTTTCCTCCTTCAAGAATGCAATATATTAAAAGGATATGCCAACAAGCATTCATGGAAAAAAAAAGAAGTGTAGAAGAGGTATGTTGGATGTAATTTTCAGATAAATTCTTATTTTCTGTCTCAGCCCACAAAGGCTATTTTGTAAATTCTAAGAGTGAACTTCTGAGAATAAAACTGTTCTTCTATCAGTCTTGAACAGTTACCTTGTACACCTTTCTATAGTTCCACAAATGATCATGTTTGTTCGAGGGGTGTTATCGTTTTTAGAACTATGCAACACAATTCATCATGGTGGTGTTATCAGATGTAAAATAAGAGCAGAAACAGTCTGCAGGATGCACAAGAGATAAACAGTAGTACTACAAAATGGAACATTTCAATCAGAAGTTTTCAGTAACAGGAGAATATACTTACACAGTACCAGCAACACATATCCTGACTGTAAAACAATGTCTTTCTACTATCTGCTTCCTGGAACAAAAAAAAGATTTAATTTAATTAATGTAAACCATATTCTGACAGAAGAACATTAGACATTTATTTTTTCTTTTACTTGAAGATCCTTTAAAAATCCAGTAGCATTTACTGTATTTATAAGTGTTTTATAACAGGTTTTTGCAGTGTTCTTTTTTTTTTTTTTTCTGTTGATCAAGACAGCTTGGAAGATTTGGAGACCTACTTCTTGCTCAGAGAATGAACAAGCCTTAGGATTGCTCCTGTTATTCTCTTGTTCAATGTGAAGGAAAGCCATAAGTCATTCTGATTTCTATAAATTGTTATTTTTGTAATGATGTATTATTGTACCTCTTTTATCAACTAGAGGATGCATACATCTCGTTCTCAGTTCAGCTATGGCAGAATCATGCCTTGTAGTCCTATATCTTTCCAGGGATGATCTCAACACAAACAGGACCCCATGAAACTACTCCATATAAATCTTTGCTGTAACCCTATAAGTTATTCTGATATGCTTCTGAACCCGATCTTTACACTTCCCTTGCAACCTCTCTCTTCTTGTTACTTCATACAGATCATTTGCTATTAAAAGCACTTTCCAGTTATAATGTTCCTCCACTTATAACATTTTGGATCCAAACAGCTCCCAGAGCATATTAACAACTGGCTTTATTGTACAAATGAACTACTCATAGCTACTTTCTCTTGGAGTATAGCCATATTCAAGGGAAAAAGCTTCCGCTGCTTAACACTGCACTGCTATCTTAAGAAAACCTTCAAAACTGGTTGCTTACAGTAGGCACAGCTCTGAGGAAGAGGTGAGGGTAAACATTCCAGAAATAGCCCCACTAGGCAATGAGCTCATCAGCACATTTTCATGTCACAATTTCTGCATGGGGAAGTATTTTATAATGGTGTCTTCTGAGGACACATTCATTCTCCTTTTACTCGCCCAAGCACTGCCTTGGTAGCAATGAAATCTCCCAAGAGACAATGAGGAACATGGCATGGCTGCACAGCTTCTTTGCAATGCAGAGCCCTGATTCCTATGAAGTTATCATAATAAGGTAGGCTGGGTTCATGGATGCAAGTAAGGATGCCCCTATGAATACCACGACCCTATATAAAGTCTGTAGAAGCTATTTCAGCAAGAAGATGAAGGTAATCACTGAGGAGAGAATTTATAATTTTCTTTCACCCCAAGTTCATTCCCTTAGCACCAAGTTTGAGGCTTCTGAATTTGACCCTGAATTATCAGTAGCAATCAGCCCATGTTTGGGACTGAAGAAGGTCTAGGCAGAAATTCCCAGTGCAGAACAGCAGTCAGGTGGGTCTGGCTTTTGGGAGTACTATAATGATGTGAGTTCCTGTCATGGCATTTCTTCCAATTCAGAGCATATATGAACCAGATATAGAGACTAAAGTCCTCTGTTTTTATTCTTCACTGAACTAACCGCAAAAACCCAAACCTCATCCACAGGGAGATGCAGATTCAGAAGCAAGAATTGCAATCTGCATCTCTAAGAATCATAGATTCGATTTTCTCTGGAAGAAAGATTCAATTAGGCTCCTGCTTGAGAAAAATACTGTAAAGTAAGCTTTATTTTGTGCAGGAGTCCTTATTAAATAGGAAGCAAACCACCATATATTACTTCTAAGGAGACTGCCTGCAAAGTCAGATAGTTTTTAGTGTGCTGAAGTTCAGAAGGTTTTAATTATATGCTCCCATTCTGCTGAAAAGGTTTTTATTTTGTAGTAAATAGGAAGAGGTTAGAGAAGACTTTAGGTTTGTTCAAATACATGATCTTATACCACTATTATTTAACAGTTTTGTGAAGTAAAATTAAAGAAACTGCTACAGCCATAGGTCCAAGTTTAACTGATATGGTCCCTCAAGACTGCACAACAGATTCAATGCAAAAATGTCAAAGCACTGCCTCAGGAAAACTGTTTTCCTTGCAAAAATTACACATAAGGTCCTTCAATAAGGAATGACTGGTCACACTTCTGTACCAAAGGAAGGATGACAGCTTGCATGCAGATAGAGAAGCAGGAAGTAAGTAAGTCTGTTCTTTAAGCAATTTCAGTAAGGGGGAAACCTCATTTTCCTATGAAGATCATTACTGCAGTGGCTGAAAGCAAGCTGCAGTCTGACATGAAGTGTTGATGAACAGAGAACTAAAAGTTTAAAAGTGGAACATGTTACGCATAATTAAATATGGATTTTACTAATCAATAGTGAGTGTATAATTACATTTCTCAAGGTTATTTAGGCAGGGTGTTGTGAGGAGACAAAGTGAACAGAGTAGGTAAACTAGAGAGTCAAAAATGTGCTCTGCAGCGCTACTGAGGCTGTTTGCAGTCAGTCATGTCATACTTGAACAGCTCACACTGAAATTTTTACCAGTAGTCTCATTAAGGAGACATGAGGCAAGGTTAAGGAGGCCTCCAAGAATAGACAAATCCACTTAAACAATGCTGCAAAACCACCCCAGTAGTGCTGTCTGTGTGTATTTTATGCCAGGGTACCTCTGCATTTCTGCACTTTGAACTGTAGTAAACAGAATCAGATTGAATTCTTTCAGACAGGGAACATTGCTTAGAACAGGTTTGATAAACCCATCTCTAAAATGATAACATGAGAAATCTTTGACATTTAAGACTAAAATGCTAATTTCCCTGATGGAGGTTTCTGTTGAAAGCCTACATCTGAGCCACTAGATATGATTACAACAAAAATAATATTTAGAAACACTTTAAAGAAAATGACTTAGCAATGTGATAATTTGAAGATGTCAGGTATGTTTACCAGTACCATTCTGCCCATCAGACAGAAATACCAAGCAATGCAATTGAGTATTTTTGCTAACTTCCAAGTTAAAAAATCAACACCTGAAAAACTCTCCTCCCACAAACTATAGCTATTTAAAAGAGAATTCACATGAAGCAGCTTTGAAACTTTCAATTTCATCATCTTTTGCCCAGCCATTTGGATCTTATTAATTTGAAGAGTCCTACACCCATATGCCACCTCTGAAGGGTAAGGGCTCAAAGGCTCTGTACAGCACCCCAAGCATGCACACACTTCCCATCCAGGCCTGGATTGATTTTAGGTGGGGTGTTTTTTTCATGAAACCCAGATCATCTTTGATACAGATACTCTACTCATACTGATTAAATTTGACAGGAACCTCAAATGCACACAATGTATGTCATATATATTTATAATACCTATACAGAACTTATTTAAGAGAATAAGAGAAAAAAAACCATCAAATGCAAAGAACCTCAGAGGAAGATTTCACTTCTATGCCTCTGCAACAGTATGGTCTGAGCAAACTCTCATTTTTCCCTTAAAAACAAAACCATTACTTGTGCGTCTTGTGTAGCATTTTGGGATTTCCTGATGAGAAAGCTTTAATCTCTGTAGACACCAAAGGTTACTGCAGATTTCCATCAGATTTTTATCAAAAAGGATTTAAACTACCAGGATGCCAAATAGTAAATATTTTCTCCCACAAAAAAATTTTGTTTACCTAACCCGTAACAGCATTTTCAGCACAATTGCTAAAGTAAATGAAAGCCACTTAGAAATCGGATTGCTTCAGTTACAATCCTTTTGCCTCTTCTCTTTTGAAAATTTCCTAGAAATTTTTGTAACTGTTACGTTTTAGTACCACATCATGATATTAGCACTAGAACTGTATTTGTCCATCATCATTTTTTCCAAACTCTACTGAACATGTTGTGTTCATGAATTCTGATGAGCCCAGATGGGCAATGACTGGCCTACAAGCAGAAGTACAGGCATAACTGTAGCCATAAATGCATTACATTTGACAAAGAGCAGACTTTGCAATGAACTGTTAAGGCTTGCCTTCACATGCATATCCTCTCCCCATTGGACACGGCTTTACTGGGTGAAGCACAAACGCTCCAGTCCAAGAATGCTGGTGCTGGGTATTCCTCAGCTAGCAGCTGCTTACATACTGACACAAAAAATAAAGGTAAGCAAAGACAGCTGTGTGTATCCCAGCGTAAACAGCTTCTTGGCCCACATTCTTTTGAGAAGCTGTTTAGGAACAATAAACCAGAAGCTATGCTTCTGAGGTAGAGGAAAATACCCCATAAATATGAACAGGACATCTCTTTATTTAATTTCCCTTACAAAACAGATACAGAGTTTGATTCAAAAGTCATTAATAAAATTTCCTAAATTAGATTCTGTCACTCTTAATCTATGCATACATAAGGGAATGAAAATGGATATAAATTTGATATTACAGGGATGAAAATTGTTTGTTGTTTAAACAGACTGCCAGGACTCTGACCACTGGGTTAGATCTAAATGCCCAAGTCAAATCTGGGCTCATGGACTGTGAGCAAGGCTTCTTCCAAGCCCACGAAGGACAGAAAGGACAGGAGCCAATGGATTTCACTCATTAGTTCACCAAGAGACCTCAGTGCAGAATTTTGTTATTCAATTTTTCAGCCAAGCTGGGACGTCTGTTCAAAGATCACAGCTTGTTTTGCAGTGCAGGTTCCTTTCTGTATAGCTGAACATTCCCCTTCACCCACCTACCAAGACTGGGTCTGCTTTTTGCTGTAAAATCTGTGCATGTTAATAACAATAAAGGCAAACTCTTTTCTCACAGTTCTTACCTTATCTCTAAGGTATCTCTTGTTGTCATGAATTCTCACAGGAGAAACACACCAGATCCTAGATGCTGAAAAAGAGAAGAGAGGGAAGAATTCATATCAAGATTTTTCTAAAAAGCACTTGAAAGTTTTAAATGCTGCTTCACAGGCTATTCTCTTCCTGAACTGAGCCTTAAAAAACATTTTCCTTATTTTTCAGAGTTTCAAATTAGACAACCAAGTGCGTTGCAATTGCTTCTGAGCTGCTTGTAAGTGCATAGTAATAGCAAGGCCAGTCCTCCAATACTGCTTGGCTGATGGAAGTGAGCATCACTCTCATTTGCCCTCATTCAGGGGAAGTCTTAATGGGAAGCAGAGCTCGAAAGAAATTGGCACTTTGAGAAAAATGGCTATGTGGGGAAGAGCACTTTTGTTAATAGTAATTGGAGGACATACTGCAACATCTTTTCCAATTTTCTGAAAGTCTGTGGACAATCCAGAGCCCCATTTACCCCCATCTTCTATCAGAGTAATTCCACTGACTGTATTGTAATGATCCCTACTTTACATCAGTGTTAGCAAGAACAGGGTTACACTCCTGAGTTGAAGTCTTTAGTTAAGGTGCAAATATCTAAAATCCAGAGAGAGCAGATGTTTAATTCAAGGCCCACATTATGCATAGAGGTCAAAGTTCTGACAATGAGGACAAAAACTAAAAAGACAAAAGAAATGTTGGTTTGACTCAGTGTCTCACCGTAAAATACCACAAGCATAATGATATAATGTTAACCAGCAAAGAATACAGAGGGTGACAAGGTTATTTCTTTTTATCAGCTGAGATATCTTCTGTGACAAAACTACTGTTCTGCAGTGCAGCCTACTTCATCCCCATACAAATGCAGAACAAAGAGAGCAAAAACAGAGCTTTTCTCTCCCATCTTCTTCCACAGCATTACTCAGAGGTAGATTTCAGCCAAACTGATGGCTTTTCGGGACACATTTTGTGCAGCAACTTCATAAGTACATTATTAGGCAAAATTATTTGCAGGCACATAGTTGAACAGTAAAATCTCTTCATTCTTAGAGTGTGTCATCCCTCAAGTAGGGAAAAGTGAAATTTTTGGCAGTTCAGCTGTGCCCCTACCTTCCTTGCCATTTGCCCATATTGATTCTGCAGTTCTGATGTGGTTTAAACTTATGAGCTAATAACTAAATATTGAAGACTATTGTTTAACTTAGATACAGGTCTAAGGGATGAGTGATGGTTACTTAACACCAGTCTTTAATTAGTTTGCAGAGGTTTGTAACCTCAAGAGCCTGAATCCCCAAGCCATCATTCTGTAGCTCCCCCCTGTCACTGATTTTGGGTGAGGAACAGTGGTATAATTGCCATAAATTACACTTGCTTCTCCAAAGAGAAAATGAGAACTGAGGACCAGAGGTGGCCAGCTGGGAACCAGTTTAAGAGACATCTACCCCTGCAATGCTCTGCGCTCTTTATTCTTGCTCTTGCCATTGCCATTCCCTCAGTCCTACTGATTAACTGTTCTTGTGTCCACACCATTAATGAGACATATGAAAGAAACTACTGAAAAATAATAAAAAAGGAAAAGCTATGATGGAGCAGCTGTTCTGCTGATGTAAGTGAAAGAACTGAAGACCTTCACAGAAGGGAAAATGGCAGAACAAGTGCAAGAAACCAAGCCAAGCCAGGAGCACTAATGGAATAGCCAGGATGTACTGCTAAACAGGCCTGTGATGGCAACAATTTGGCTCTTCTTACTTCAGAAATATTTTTTAAGTACTGATACTTCTTATATAATAGTATGAGACCTATGCAAACATAATCTAGTGTACATAACAAAATACAACATTCTAGTGATCAATCTCTGCAAAAAATAGTTGTGAACCATGAAGACCTAGACTTGAGTAATTGTATCTGTAGCCAGGGTTTCTGACTAAACATGATTTACATCCCTCCTTTGTATTAGTACAAAGAATACCACTGGAGAGAGACAAAAGGATGAATTCACATTATTTCTTTTCCAAACACCATATTTTAAAAATACATTGTAGCACATTTATCAAGAAGTAAAGAATGTGAATTTGTACGAGTACAGAACCTGCTTCAGCAGCTGTGAAGGTGTTATACTTGCCAGAGAAATAAACATTTGACTTTCTAGGGCTTCTTTTACCTCAGGGCTTGATAATAAAGCTAGGCTTGGAGATATTTTCCTTACATAATGGTTAGAGAAAGTAGTGTATGGTAAAGCAGCTTTTCACAAGTTGTTTATTTTAACTCTTCAAACCTCTTCATCAGACGCTGTGATTTCCTTCATTCATTTGTTTAACTAACTGAACTTATAAAGTTCATCAATAACAACAGCAAAGCTTGCAAGTAATTTTGTTTTGGACATGTGTTCTCAAGATGGGTTGTTTTTCCTGTAAAGCTGATCAGCTAGAAGATATGCTTCTTTTACTGTCCAAAGCCCAACCCACTATAGAATTAAATATGCAGGTAAAACATTTCTCCCCAGTTTTAAGATTTGGCATTAATTTAGTTTATTTTGTTGTATATCTTCTCCATAATTAGTCTGATGAATAATACTAAGTCAACTTATATGCAGAATTCTGTATTCAGCAATGTTGATTCAGCCACTGAAAGAATACTGTGGTTTTAGTGGAAAAAGTTATTTCTCTCTGATCACTGAGCAAAAGACATTGGAAATTACAAATTTCAAGATTTGTTTATAAAGTTGTTAGGCAACGTGTCAGGGATTGTGACGTGGAGAAGATGAGAAATACATTTTATGTTCATTCCTGTATTTTTTGTCTATGTATCTCCTTTTGATTTGTAACATCCTACCTGTTTCTTGCTTCACATGGGAGTAGACAATCGAACCTTGATAGCATGGCAAGAGAATCAACCTATTTTTTATATGAACTGCTGGGAATATTATGTATAGAAGGTACTTAGCAATTTTTGCTTATTCTTGTTTTATTTTTTAGGAATTTTGGAGTTTTCTCATGACTCATGCTCTTAAAATGACTGGGAGAAGATAACAGAACATTTTAAAGTAAAGATTCTTGTCCTTGGGAGTGTGACACAGTGATAACAAAAGAAGTTATTGTTAGGAAAACATACACAGTCAAATACAAAGCATACCACAAATTTCTTGCATGTTGTTAGTTTCTCATACTTGTTGTTTTGTTAAATGTACTTGAAGGCAAATTCCAATTAAGTAATGACTGCTAATGTCCGTAGGCTCTTAAAGATCAAAAACGATAACAGGAGTGGGTTGAATATTTGACCTTATGCCAATAACACCAGCTAATAAACAAATTCAATTGAAAGGTATGGGAACTATGGATTTCATTATGTTTTCTAAGGACTTCTTCATATTCAACCAATTTCAGCTGGGAAGAGCTCAATAATCTGATGACATCAGCAGTACAATGTGCTCTTAATAACAAATACCTGCTATAGCTGAAAATTTACCACTTGGATGTAAGCAGGCCTGTAGGCTGTAGGTGGCCCTATTCATATTGTTTCATTCCTTGCTTTTGCACCTGATCTGCTGCATAGATTTTAAAAATAATGGCTATCATTTCCTAGAGAAACTGAATCACTGCTCTCCCTTTTTTCTTCCTTACATTCTGGTATTGAGTAACATGCCATAGATTTTCATAGGCATGATATGATTGCTTTGCCAATCTCACTTTGAATTCTTATAGCTGGTCACACACAAAAGCCTCCTTCATAGCTTTGTCTTTATGTCATTGCACTGCAATCTTGGCTTATGCAGTCCTTAAAAAGCATCCTTCTAATATTTCCCAGTAAAAATTATGGCAAACTAATTTGCCAGAAGCCTTACTGTTCTTGCCACACCTAGTCTTGAACGTGTCCAAATTTATATCAATCATTTGTATGCTCTCGTGCTCTCCTCGGTGTGAGGCACTGTAATGTTTGTATAGTATTCTGATACCTGGCACTATGTTAAAATAACAGACAGCTCAAAGGACATGGGGAATAAAACCAAACATGCAGGGGCGGCTGAACATGTAAGAGATCAAATTCTTCCAATTTACTGCACATAAATATTCTCTAAAGGACGTGAATTGATCTTTGTGTGTGTGTGTGTGTTTTTCTTTAAACTCAAATTACGTTTATGCTCTGTGTGTGTGGTTTCTCAAGAGTGAACAGTGAATAACATCCTACGGTTCTACCCTAGAACATCAAAGCTCTCTGTACAGTAACCACAGAACGGATCCACTCCCATTATAACAGGAATAAAGGTCGTTTTCCCTTTCTCTCAGACTCTGAAATCAAAATCACAATCATGACAGCTTTCTGCAGCACTGAGCTTAAATCTAAAGTGGGACTATTTAAAAGGTGTTTTACTGCTCTCCTGCTGTACAAAAATAATAGACCGACTGTGGCTAGTACACAAGACAGATCACTTTGGGGAGACATTTGCAACACACTTTCAGCAAGTGACCAGTCCCTCCAGAGGTGACACCCAAAATACCAGAATGGTATTTTTAACAAGGAAAGCTGGTATTTTGACAAACTCTATTTTGCTCCTTGAAAATACATAGCCTGTGGTCAGTGTAGGGTAAAAGTTATGGTGAGTGACTGCGGTGTTAATAGACTGGATGACAGGTTGGCTGCTATTCCTGGTGAGTGATCTACGTCTATTAGCTCAGCCTTCTTCTCCCCCACTAATAGACAGTTGGCTCTTTATCACTTCTCTTGTGGTCGACCCAGAGGAATTTAGGTTTAGCCATTTCTCCCTTTAGAAAGGGAAATGTGAGCACAAGGTTAGGAACAGCTCTTGACATTTGCTTGATCAGACCACAAATCCCTTTTGCCAGAAAATCTGATGCAGCCAGTCCATGAGGACCATTTTGGAAGCTCTGTCTTTGAAGAGAGTCTGCTGTATCACAGAAGTCTCTCACCACTGTGTATGAAACAGAAGGTGAAAATATTAGGCATCAGTGTTATCTTCAGCCAGAGATGCAATAGATAACTTGGTAAATTTTGCAGGAGCAATTGGATCAACATGTTCCAGTGCCTTCTTCTACTGCTCTAGCAATATTGTAGTATTTTTTACAATATTGTAGTAAATTTTCAAAAATTACTTAGACAAATTTTACATACTTGATGAACGACTTGTGGGCCCGAGAGTAGCAGTATGAGCTGTTCTGGTAAAACACATTAAATTTCTGAAGAAAATTTGCCTTTCTGTCATCATTAGGCATGTGCCTTTGTCTACATAGTCCATCTTCCCTTCCTACAGAAGTATATCCACCACTGAAGAGTGGGACCTGGCATGTAAAAGGAATTCTCTGAAGCAGCACCTAGTATAATAAGTGACACTGCAGGATAAATGTGTTCCCTCTTAGACAAATTGTGCTTTGCTTTTTGGGCAGTAGTTAGCTTCAGCAAAAGTGGAAGGGATCAAAAAGAGTGGAAAAGGTGGTAGGACACAAAGCTGCACGATCAAAGCCCCTGTCTAAGGCCCTTTGATTTACTGTGTTAATGCCCAGGCTTTGAAATCCTTTTGACAAGTATTCCCTCAAGAAGTTTCTAGAAGCTGTTATGTAGGAATTAGGAGAAACCTGAAGGGTAATTCTGTGAATGACAACAATAAATAAAATAAAAGCACAATGGTTACTGTAGTGGTAGATCAATACAATGAAGTATTAGCTTAACTTGTAATAATCAGGTGATCAAGAGAAACACTGTTACATGATAAGGAGAAAATACACGAGTCATAAAGGACAATTAACAATAAACATAAACCCCAAATCACCATTTGGTAGAAATCACATTATATTTACAGCTATGATGGCATTGTAAGGTACATATGACTTCTTTTTCCAGAGCTTTGCCTGTGCCTGGATAAAAGTGACATACTGAGTACTAAAGATTTGTTAATTTAAAACAAGTGCAATACATTTATTCATGTCTTACCAATTGCTGTGTTGGGTCTCACTCCCATAATGACCTCTTTTGCACGTACTACCAGTACTACTCCTTACATTGTCTCTCCTCACTTTCTTTCACTATTACTGACCTTCTCCACAGCCTCTCCATCTTGCCATTCCTTTCTTTTATTGCTTCCTTATGCACACATGGACACACACACCCCACTCACCACTTCCCTGCTTTCCATTTGCCCTCATTGGCTGACTGCCATTTGTGCCATTTTTTCCAAAAATTCTAGATTTTTTTTTTGCCCCTGTTTTAAGGGGAAAGAATGACACTAGGTTGGTATTGTAGGGTTCAGATTGTGTTTGCTGGCCTCCTGCCCAGTTAATGTAACATGGTTTGAGTGTAATTGAGAATAAGTAATGCTACGTATGTAGAACTTTTAGCGAATCACTTAAACAAAGTGTCTGAAAGCTTTCTCTAAGGTATTCATTGCTCTGCAATTCCGATGGGAGTTGAGGGCATGCAGCACTATGTAGGACACATTCATCATGTTGAAGGATTTGGCTTAGTTCACCACCTGCAAAAGGGGCTAATTCTTAGCTCACATAAGGCTTATGATGATGAAAACATTCTATTAATGTTCATTATGTGTTCCTTTGCTACAGTAATGAGTGCCAAGGAATAATTCTCTCAGTAAGATGAATGCCAGCTAAAATAATTCTGTTCTAACAAATTAAATTCAATGCAAGGTCACCAGTCACCTTTCTACGGCACCCTTTGTCTTTAATATGTTCCTAACATGGAGTAAGCCCTTGGAGGACAAGTTTAACATGAAAGTTCTCCCCTGTAGGAGGAACACATATCAAAGACCTTAAGCAGAGATGTGTGCTCCTGTGCCTGTGGTCACAGTTCCCAGCTAGGCACTGTGCTCTTTCTTATGTCTTTTGGTGGTTAGATTTCACATTACAAGTGCCTGCAAGGCAACAGCAAGGCTACTTCTGTCGATGTCAAGTTCAGAACTGCAGATTCCAATTCATGCTATGTGAATTATCTCCGAATTAAAATACACCATTTTTATTACTAAAGTACTCTCTCTCCTAATCCCACAATTGCAGCCATCTCGATTTTTTTCCCTGTTCTCTATTATTTTTTGAGTATCCTCTTCATTTCCTATTTCTTTCCTATCATTTGGCTCCCAGTAATTATTCTATAGAATGGCCATTTCATATTTTTCATCTTTTACTTTCACTTACATTTTTAACAGGTAGCTTAGCTGATACAGTCTTTCTTCCTCAGTGCAATTTTTCATGAATCTGTTTTGAACACAGTGTATTTTGTAATTTCCTTAGCTGTGCACAGATCATAACTTCTATTTTATAAGCTTTTTTGTTTCTCCATTTTGAATGCAAGAAATGGAATTTTTGCACACTTATGTTTTGCTTCATGTGCCTGAATGCCTTGCAGATGTGACGTGCTATTTTTACAGATTTAGAGTGTACCTCTCAAGTGTATTGAGAAGAGAGAATGGCAAAACTGTAAAATTCCTCCTTTCTTTTAGCAAACTGGTGACGTGAAGTATACTGAAATACAGTGATATTGTTATTTTCCTTTTCTCAAGTGGCAGAGCAAAGAACTGGAGGACTTTGGAACAGCCTAATCTTGAACTCGTTCTCTGAGAGCTAAGTGAGTTTCTTTCAACAGATTGGTGCACAGACTTCTGCTCCAGTCAGCAGGATCTGCAGAGCTCACCTAGTGTAAGGAAGAGCAGGTGACAGAAGTCATGAGGAACAGCATTTGCCATGGGCCATAAGCAGAAGGAGTTCTGTAATGATTTCTCCACAGACCTGTCCTTCAGAGCCTACAGATAATCATAATATCACCTGTAGGGAGCCTGGATGCTTGTATCTCACTTATCTGGAAAAGGAGAAGGCTAGGACAAGAGCAACAGCTAAATCATCATTCCCTAAGAACAGGAATATCAAAGCCTGGAGATTTATCTCAAAGCTCTTCCATTTTGTTACTGGCTTTTGTTTTTGAACCCATCACAGCCAGATTCTTCATACAGAGATCCTAATGCTGCCATTGGAGAGTCTGGCTTCCAGTCTAGGCAGGGAGAAGCTACAGGGACATAATTTGAGGCAGACTTCTTATCGAAAATGTTTCTGCCCTTCTCTTTTATTTTATCTTTCCAGAATATACAGCCCTTCCAATATTTGGCTGCTCAGTGCATCTTGGGGCTTCATATTCACTTTAGGAACATCTACTTTCTAAACTAGAGAAGTGTCAAAGTTCAGAGCAGAAGAAGCCCAAGGCAGCTCCCGCAGTGGTTCTGGCCCAGCAATCACTGCACATCTCAGAGTCAGTGTTCATCTCACAGCTAGTGTATGTCTCACAGCCAGGTGCAGTTACCTGAGCAGGTACAGGACTGTGCAGGACTGTGCCAGTGTGGCCTGCAGGCTGCGTTGTGCTGCACACACCCCTCAGCTGCAGGAGAAACTCAGCCAGCTCCTTGTAGTAAAGCAGCCCACAGGCAGCTCCTCCTTGATACCACTGATCACACCACAGGTGTGGCCTTGCCTCTATCTAGAACTGCAGCAATAAGCTCTTGCGTGAACCTCCTTCCACTTCAGCAGTAGAAATTATGGAGAGAGTTGTTTTCTTGTGAGAAAATTCTACAGTAGCTTGAATGACCAAAATAAGAGAACCTCTTCAATAGACAGAATCTGCCTCGTGCATGTATCATGGGTTATTTTGATGCAATATCAACTGGGATTGCCAACATATAAAATAATAACAAAATTACCTATGCTATTCTCTTCTTATAGTCTTAGCTCTAATAACTGGCATTTTAAATGATAGCTTTCAGGGACTGAGTAACTTTCTGAGATTATTGTGGACCAGTAACTCCTGGTACAATGCAGCTCTTTCTTTTGTACATATTGGAGGGTGAACTCACATGTCAAAGAGTTCAGGTTCTTCATTCTCCACGTAATTACTATTATTTAGACTTTTGTATCAGCAAAACAAGACATGGCACCTGCAGTTTGATCCAGCACAAAACACAGTGATGTGAGCTTTAACTGACATTATATTTATAGGGAATGGAACATAAATATAATGCTGTCCTCTGATATTCTAGCTTGGAGGCATTACAGCACAATAGGTTACACCGTGTTTGTAACTCAGCTGCTCAAAGGCTGAGGATCAGTAAAGTGCTGTTCTTTTCGAATTGCATTTCCCGGCAGGCTTTGAGCAGCAGAAGTTTGTACAGACTCCAGCGTCCTTGGCTGTGTGCATACCACTCAACACCCTGGCTCAAGTTCTTCTTGCATTATCTTGGCAGAATACAGAGCCTTCAGGAATCCTAATCTTTTATTTAATCACTTTATCTTTTCAATTTCATCCTTTTCCTATCCTAATTCTTTATTTTTCATTAAAGCCAGTACACAAAGATCAAGCTGGTAGACTATGTTCTGTAGCTGTCAATCAGTGGGCACAAAAAATAAAAAATATGAATAGTTAAATCAGCAGCCTTGCCTGCTGAAGTTATCTGCATGGCAGAGATGTCAGAGTATTGTTTCCAAGCCTGACTCCTACATGCAGGGAGTAGCAGAGCATGTCCTGGCCTCTTTTATCTTCCTCAGGAGAGCAGCCAAGTGGCATAATCAATTCTTCCAGGCTTTTGTCTTTCACCTGATGTTTACTTTGCTCACTGCCTAAGGCTCTGCTGTTCTTTTGGCCCTTAAAATGTATTTATTTTTGGACTATATGAAAAATAACTGCAAGTTTTGCATAGTGTTATCTATATATACATATATATATGTGTAAATTGAATATATCGATAAAGAAGCAGGATATTTCTCCTTTTTTCTAATTACTGCAACAGCAAACTTCCTTTAGTTGTTGAGAAATAGTCAAGCAAACACAAAACTACCACTAAAATATAGGAATAACCTTCTTTGTACAAGCTAAAGAGGGAATTTTAGTAATCCAGACAGTTTTGATAAGTGTGTGGTTTATATTATTGCAGCTAACAGATGTCAGATATTAGAGATGTGACACTTCTTGCAAACCCTGGTATTAAAAAAAATAAAATCTATGGCTGAGAAAACCTGAAAAGCATTTAAATAAATGCAAGGTATTTTAGCTGGCACACAGTCAATTCATAAGGCAAAATTAAAGCTGGAAGGGAGATGAAGCTATATTTTACTTTGTTTTATTTTCTCACTGATTTAAATTCATAAGGCTGAGGTACCATAAGAGCATAATAGTGACAGTCATGATAAGAAAGTATTTCCTTTCATTCACGTCAGTTTTCCTCTAAAGTCAGTGTCACAAATTTGGGTTAATAGTTGTAGAATATTTCTCTAAAAGCAATACTTTTGCAAAATATATCTGCAGTATAATCTTCCAGAAAATAATAAGTATTGCTAGTGAAATAAAAGGTGGAATTGGTAACTGACAAGTGATTAACGAGCTGATCAGGTAGGGAAGATAAAATAGCAAAGGTAGTGAAGCAGGTTTCTGGCTGTTATTATTGAATGCCAGATTTTTTTTTTTTTTTTTTTTTTTTTTTTTTTTTTTTTTTTTTTTTTTTTTTTTTTTTTTTTTGACTTGGGCCTGTATGTGCTCTGTGTTTTGTATATAAAACTCACTCCAAAGTAAACTTCAAATGTAGAAGGGACTCAGAGCCGGGTTCACCATGTAACTGAAAATACCTGTGTATTATGCAGTTATAGAAGTGCCAGGTACTGAAGAGAAATAAATAACCATATTTAAAGTTTATTTCTGAGGTAAGAATCTTAGAAGACTTTTTAGGTTGGTCACTTTTAAGGCATTGTTTATTTTGTTTTACTCTCATTGTATTAAAAGGCTTAGTTTAGACATTTGCACAGGGATCCTCAAGTGAAAGAGCATCCTGCCTTATAAAGGAATACTTTTCCAATACTTTCCCTGGGAAACTTTAGATGAGAAGAGTGGAAAAGTGAAATTGGCCTCATTTGCTAGCTGACTGAAATGAAAATTTGTTGTCAGGACTAATTTTGGATTGACTTATTTCTGAAAAAGGGGAATGAGCACAGATAAACGGTCACGATTAGAAATAGAGTGTATAATAAGAAAGACTTGGAACAGCTGGAAGTACCACAACAATGCAGTGCTTTCCCTGAAGTTATGCTTATTTTAGAAATCCCCATATTTGGTCTTAACTTTGAATTTCCTCATTTTCATGGGTGTTATGGATTTTCTGTAATACACTCTTCAAATGTAGATTTTTCTAATATGCAATTTCTTGGAATACTAGCATTGTATCCTAGTATCACTGTAATGAAAGCTCTTCATTTGTCAGCTATGTCTATTGTCAACTACGAAAAGTTGTTGCAAGGTAATGAAATGTGATGGATATATGAATGATCACTCCAAGAATCTATTACCCATGGAGTTTTTAAAAAAGGTCTTCTTTCAAAAGCAGTAATCACACTGAGTTCTTGAATGTTGCATGCCTAAAGCTGGAAAAAATACATACATATGAGTTCAACTTCCAAATATGAAATAAAATCCCCAATTTTCTTCTAACTTTTATAATGTAACTAAAGAATAAAAGTATTACTGTTCTAAAATGGAAGTGTCAAGGAAGGACCAGGAAACAGCAGACAAATCCACTCTAGAGAAATCAAAAGAAGGAAAGGAAGCTAAAAAATATTCTCTTACCCTGTGAATTCCTCAAAGTTTGCAAGAATAATTTAGGTGTCCAGGCAGTTATGAGCAGCTGAATGTCAGGAATTCCTGTGTCAAGAATGCATGCAGTTGTGCTGTCCATGTTGCCACTTCTTTTTGCTGAAATTTAATACTTTACATGCAAAATGGTGCTATTGGCTACTGTTGACACAAACCACTCATTACCTCTTAGAACATTATATTCAGATATTCACCCAAAAATAAAGCCGCTGTGCTGCAAGTATTGCTACACCTGTTCGTCCATAATCGTTCCGAAAATGAGGGTAAAATACAATCTCAAAAACATTAGAAAAAATTTCCTCTTTTACTTTTTTTCTCATTTTAAGAGGTGATAAAAAGCAGAAGACCCCCAGAAACCTCACACAGAATATACTGATTCCCAAAACTCATGTCTAAGGGCTTCCACTAACCTCAAAATTGCCCTGGGTAGCCATTATTACCAGGATGTTTTAGTTCCAACACACTCCGTGGAAAGACCTCTAGTAGTCTCCACTCCATTAGAACTGTCCAGCAAGGGAGTATAGGCTGTCCTGGTTTTGGCTTCACCAAGAAGCTGCCTGGCTCTTTCTCAGGGTTTGGTGAAAACTAGGCTATCTGGACCAAGCTGAGACTGCTTAGAGACCTCAGCTGGCAGGCACTGAAATGTCCTAACTTCTCCCAAGAAAGGAAATTCTGAAGAAAGAGGAAGCACAAAAATGATAATCAAGATTTTCATAGCCTGGCATTGCTCTTCTTTCACAGACTAAATATTAAAACAGTGAAAGCTAAGACTTTTTTACCTTAAAAGAAGATGTTATTTTTTTCAGTTGTAGATTTGGAAGTCAAAACGAATTGAAAATACAGATAAAAAATACAAATATTTACACCTTCTAACTTTCCCCCTCTCACTGCAGTCCCTGGCACAGGGACCATAGATGCCCAGAGCTTTTGCCACCAGAAAGGCATCACTGGCTGTTTAGGGGCTGTGCAATCAGTGAACCAGCTCCTCACCAAAACCTCAGCCCAAAATTGTTTTGGTGTCCTAAAGCAAAAGGAGAGCAACTCCACCACAGGAGAGGAAGCTAAGATAGGTATCCAGCAGCACTGAATTAAGACTATGACCTGGTGGCACTCTCTGCATCCTATCAGCAATTAACTTGCTCGTCATGCTTTTGAATTTCACTCCAAGCCAGACGTTTTATCTTAGTCAGAAAGTACACAGGTCCTTTCCTACAAACTGTTACTCACTGCAGCAGCTCACTGAATAGGTTATAGTAGCTCCCTTGTGCACTGAGCGAAGGCATTGTTATACATATTAATGTTTTTTAAAGGGCTTTTTAAAGGAATTAAGAGACTGAACAACTGCTGTCTCAACAGCAGAGATGAGGGAGCTGTTATATTTAAAGGTGTAATATGCAAAAAAGAAGTATAACCTTTCAGTGGAAACCCTGTGGCTACAAAAATCTTATTTTTAATTGTAGGACACAATAGTTTTTCTGATAAAAATAAGACATTCTGAACTTACAACTGAGCCAGTAGGTTAGTAAGCTTGCACATTTTATCACCAAGTTTGAGCCCAACATGACAAGCCCAGTAAATCATGCCAGCCTTTATACTGCATGTTCTGGCTCTTATCCCTTTTTGATCACCTTAAGGTTATCCAAAATTCCATTTTAGTTAATAAGATCATCCTTGTTTTTCTTCTGATAAAATTTATTGCATGAAATGGAAGTGGCAACAAACCTAAAAATAAAATAGAAGACAGCAGCTGTGCTGTCCTGGTTTCAAGGGCTCTGAAAAAATGCATAACCAGAGATGGTCCTAGTGGGAAAGCAGAAAATCTGGATTTGAAAAAATACTCAGAGGAGGTGAAAAGAAAGTGAAATGGCATTTGAGTTGAAAACTTTCAGCATAACCTTTATGATAAGCACTTCCATTCAAATAAAACTGAAAAATCTCGTGGACGCATTGAATTCTGCCTTTAGAAAAAGACAAAAATTGTTTGGTGATGGAGACAGTTTCATTATTATTGGTAATGTAATGAGAATGGTACAAGAAGCAAATCTGTTAGAAAGATGAAATAGTTTCATTTAGATATGGTAGAAGTATTAAAAACTATCTCAAACATAGTTTACATCTGCTTCTCATACAAAACCAGGACAGGACTCACTGGCACACTTGCAAATTTTATCCAGGAAGAAGAATTACAATGTGTGGGACACAGTTGCATGACGGGACAATTCACTACTAGTTGTGAAATAAATAAAAATTTAAAAACTTCACAAAAATATTTTTCCTGCTCAACACAGTCTGTTAATAATTCATTTCCTAACTGCTCCTAATTTAGGGAAATATATAATTTCTAATCCAATGATGCCAGGATGCTGACTATTAAATCAACCTATATTTGATAGAAGACAACATTAAAGCTTACTTAGAAACTCACTAAAGACAAGTGCTAAAATTTATTAATTTTTTATGTTATTCTAATAAAATTCTCTGCTGACTCAGGGAATTTCTGTAGTTCTTGTGGTTTCAAGTACTCTGATCACTGCACGTAGGCACATCTTCCCTTTCTAAAGTTTTTATGTACCTCCTTTATCAAGTGAACAGAAATGTGGAAAACAGATACGGATAAGTTTTCAACGATTTTCATACAGACCCTTCAAGATTTACTTTTGCTGTGATCTAAGATACGTCTATGAATAAGGTCTCCCCGAATAAACCATGAATAAAATAATCCTGGGCAGAAGGCACAACTTGGAAAAATAATGTACTTAGTAGATGTTAAGAAAGAATCATAGAAACAACAGATTTGAAATTCTCCTTTTTAACCACGGATTTATATCTACGATATAGATTCATGCATGTAGCTTCTCATAGAATAGTTTAATCTGAAATCCATTTTTGAAACCAGATGAGGCTCTTAATAATTAGCAGGTTTGTAGAAATGGAGAAGTGGTTGTCCCTGTGTTGTACAATAATGGAAATGAGATTAGAGATTTCATAGACTGTACAATAAAAATCAGACAATATTTGAGTTATCACAATGAAAACCCATTGAGAATCAATTCTGAAAGTGTTTTAGTTCCATTTAGGAAGTATACTAGGAATTTCAGAAAATATTTTCTTAATAAATTAATTAATATGCTATAGATTTGATAAAACAACCCGAAAACTCACTCCTTGCTCTACATAGCTTTCTTTTCTAGAATGTTTAATTTCCAGAAAGCAGATTCACAGAAAATATATTTTCTTAAAAAGAAAAAAAAAATAAAAAAAAAAAATTGAAAGACAAGAACTTCAAAATCCAAATGCTTAGACTCATAAAATGCATTTTTTGTAAGTCAATTAAACAGAGAAAAGAAAAAAATGTAATATGTCACCAAGGACTCCAGTAAGACCAGAAAATAGGAAGCCATGAACTTAGTAATACTGACGTTTATAGTGAAGTATCTTCTGATATTTTGGATAAATTTTGCTAAATTTTTAAAAGTATTTGGAGAACTTCTTAGTATTGGATACACTTCACAAAATCACGTCATGATTATAAAAAAGTAATTTTTCATAATTACGCCCCCATTAAGATTACAAGGAAATAAAGTAAGATAATTACTTAATTACAGGGAAAAAGTCCTGTGCTTTGACATTTGCCTAGAAAAGTCTCAAATATTTATATTAGCATACGGTAAATGTCCCAATTCAATAGCATGCTTATTTAGCAAATTGTTTTAAGTGTCAATTATTTTCATGCTAAGAATATTGATATTTCCTAAGCATTGTCTTAAAGCACACACTTAAAGCCTACTAAACAGGATGGATATGCGGAATGCTGTGGTAACCGTCAGAGACCTTAAAATTCAATTTATGAGACTTTGTCTCAAGTGCAGACATGAATTCATTGGCCCCTGGATGAAGCCACGGAGAGAAGTGTTCAACAGGATTTTCTATAAAGTTGTTTTTCGTGGATTTTCCAGAGGTGCTGTTTTACACTTGTCTAAAGGACAATGATAAAACCTGTCAGGATGAAAGTTTAAATTCACACCAAAAGCTTTGTTGGGTTTGTTTTTCATCAACCCTGATGCATTAGTTTATTTTCTGCCTGAAATGACTTGTGTTCACGGAACTATTTTTTTCAGCATGAATGCTTATTTATAAACAGCCCTTGTTACAGGGCATTAGTATGGAAGTGCAGAGATAAACCTAGTTATTACTTCATTATATATTAATTAGCTGAGGAACTTCATCAGCATAACCACTGTCATCCAGGTCGTGAAACTCCAGACTGAAAAATGAAAACCAATATAAGATTATAATAAAATATGTACAGTAGCAGTAGTGGGAATATTTATATTTATTTTCCTTGTGGCATAAAATGTTTGTGAAAATCTCCTGAAAACAAAATGATAACCTTATATTTTAGTCTCATGGAATATTAATAATTTTAATTTTAGAAAACAAAGCAAAAATACGTTTTCTGGGAAACACTCTTGCAGTGTATTACTGGCATTTCATATGCACTTGAACAATAAATTAGCAATGTTCTCATAATTTAGGTTAGCTGGGAAATAATACACAAGGATAAAGCTTTAAAGATCTTTCATTATTGCACACAATCAGAAGGTGTACAGTTAAATCTGCTCTGTTAGGCAGGATATACGACTGCCAACCATTTCCATTTAAATGAGGCTTTCCTTGTTTAAAATATTCCTGACATGCACCAAAGTACCTCTAAAATTCCTCGTAGGTAGGACAGAAGGGCATTTAAAACTTGAAATTCTGCACCACAGGTCAGAGTTGCACTCCAAGGTAGGTGGCCAGAAAAGACCTAAGCATCCAATGGAATATGGGATAACTTCCTTGCACTTCCCTTCTTCGCCTGTCATGTGTCCATAGTGAGCAGTACCTTTTTCATTGCAACTGATACAAAAGAAAGGAAGCAATTTTTCATTCTGCATCAGCTCAGGCTCAGAAATTACAAAGAAATATTTCCATAGTATGCATGCTTACAAATCCCCAGCCACCATAGTGAAGTGGATTTTAAATCAAAGTAAATGTAAACTTTCTACTTAAAAAAAAAATATTTAAAGTGATAAAAAAAGGAATTTTGCTTGAGCATGGGTTATATAAGCACTTTTAAAAACTGTATTAGAACACTGCAAAATAATTTGCACTTTTTACCTTTGTTTTGATCAGTTTCAATTTGCCTATGTGGGTTTTTTCCCCATTTAAGACATTGGCACTGTTTCTTACTTCAAATAATGTACTGAAATTGGAACAAGAATTACAATAATTAGAAGTTATGACACTTATATTCTCAGAATATCAGATAGCATCAGTTCCTGCCTACTGTTAAAATTCACCTGTTAAAAATATTAACTGAGCAGTACTCTGGGTCCTGATAACAGATATTTACATTTCCATTTTCGTCTTTCAGTTTGAAATTTGACTACATTAAATGCCTCATTGATTTTTTTCTTAAACTTTTTCTTGATTTATCAGTAATGATGTCCAGTCCAGGAATTTCCTGGCAGTTAACAACCATCTAGAATAGAAAATTCTTCACCTAGGGTTCACTAGTACTTAGATATTTTTAGGACACAAAGTGTTCTTGCATTTCCAGATTTTTCTGATCCTGGCATATCTTTCCTTCATGAATATACTGTCCTGTGGATGGTTGGACAGCTTGAGAATTCTTGGTGAATATTCCCAGTAGTTGGATTTGATAATCTTTGTGCGTCCCTTCCAACACAAGTTATTCCATGATTCTAATTTTTTTTTTCTGTTGAATTTTAATTAAGGGAAAATGGGGGCATTCACACCTCCGTTACTCATTTATGTCCCTCTAAATCAATTGTGTCATTCTAAACCTGAGAGCATCCCTTGTGCTGGGCTGGAGCAGAATCCTGGCAGCTTTGGCAAACTTCCTTTACGGAAAAGGCGTGTAACGGCACTGAGTAGCAGAGGAAGGGGCACTTAAACAGCTGCTACTGAGGCAATAAAACGAAGCTATTGGATTCAAGACAACAGTTAGACCCACACTTTACCTTTATTGGGACTGATGATGAACCATTTAGAAAGGCAATCCAATCATATTGCGATGAGAGTGTGGGATGCTGTAATTTTATAGTTTGCATGGCCTCATTTAAATTACTAATGTTTTACAGGTATAGTAGGAAATTGGAGCTACATCTTCATTATCATTTCTATGTTCATTAGCAGTAATGAATAGATGTTATGGAATAACATTAAACCAATGTACTTCGCAAAAAGAAAACCAAAGAACACACTGCCAGGTTCCCAAGAGCTGCACGTTTTTGCCTTGAAGCACACCACTAGGTTACCATTCTCCTAGAAACCAGAACCACCCCATTCTTAGGTAACTGGTGAAGGACACTCATCATGTGTAATCCAGGACATATTTCATTGAATCACAGAACCATTAGAGTTGGAAAAGAGCCCTAAGATCGTTGAGTCCAACCATTAACCTGGGATTGCCAAGTTCATCACTAAACCCCGTCTCTAAGCACCACATCCACATGATTTTTGAACACTTCCAGGGATGATGATTCCACTACTTTCCTGGGCAGTCTGTTCCAATGCTTAATTACCCTTTCAGTGAGGAATTTCTTTCTAACATCCAATCTACATCTCCCCTGGTGCAACTCGAGGCTATTTCCTGTTGTCCTATTGCTTGTTACCTGGGAGGAGAGGCTGAGCCCCACCTTGCTCTTACACGTAATTGTAGAGAACAGTAGGGTTCCCCCTGAGCCTTCTCTTCTCCAGGCTAAACAGCCCCAGCTCCCTCAGCTGCTCCTCACATGACCTGTGCTCCAGACCCTTCCCCAGTTTCTTTGCTCTTCTTTGGAGACACCAAACAACTTACCTGACTTGTCTGACGACTCAGCATAGGCCTAGTCAGGTGAATGCACATGTTTTATAGCCTTCTGGAATATGTCTTGGTGCACCCTTGTCCAAGTAAGCAGTGACTGCCATGCGTACACCTGCCATATATTGCCCATATTGTCTGAACTACTTGAAAAGAGCATCTCTCCTGCTGTGGGCTGGTCACACAGGACTGACCTGCTGGAGGGGTCTGCCTGGCACTCTACCTGCATGGCAAAATGCAATCTTTGTGTCCTGCTTTGAGAAGATGTCTCATCCCTGAGTGTTCTTGATAATTACTGTATTACTTGATGTATTGTAACAAGCTCCCACCTCCCAGATATGCTGCTCTGTGATCAGTTAAGAGCTGTAAGCTAGAGTTCACAGGCAGGGAAATTAAAGCTAAGAATAAATTAAGGGATCTGCCCAAAGTCAGATGAGAAGTAATGGACAGGTCTACTACTGCAATGAGACATCTTAAGCAGGAAGATATGAGGAGCTTGGGGGTCATACAGAGCCTGTGTCCAGGACATAAAAGCTGGACTGGGATAAATTACCTCAGGCATGGATGCAGATAATATGACCTGAGCAGCCTGGCCATTTGGACTCCCTTCTTTGGACTCATAGGTCTTATTTTCCATTGATAGGGCAATGAATGAGTTTTGATTAGAGGAAAAGGAAACAAGCTGCATACTTACCTTTCTGTCAGCCCAGTTTTCAGCCTTACTTGTATTATACCTTACTGATTTTTCAAGTCTGCGATTTCATTCTATAAAAAAGATATCTCCAATCTAAGGGAGATGTAAAAGTCTTCCAAGAGAAGCCATTATATAAGTCATTATTGGAACAGTAGGTAGCTAAATAAGGAAGAAAAAACTAGCAATTCAAAATGGCAATTCATCATCAAGTGTCTGCTGCTTTATGTGCTAACAGCCTTTCTCAGCTTCCTTTAAGCCATCTGCTTGTTTCAGCTATCTCTCCGTACCACCAGGCTCTCCCACTGCACTCCTCTCCATCTCACATATTTGCCAGCAGATATCTCAACAGTACTCAGACTGGTAAGACTCTGTGTTTTACCTTCTAGACACTCTTGCCTTTTTCCACAGACGTTTGTTTTACCAGGTAGAAGTATCAGCAGATGCTGCTTATGCAGGAGAAAAACACTTGAATTAGTTCCTTTCTGTATCAGGAAGCACCTCCAAAAAGCTCCATTAAAATAAGCACCTCCATTAAAATAAGGGAGGACAACAGAGAAAATCAGCAGATTTTGACAGGCACAGAAAGATGACAGGTAGTTAGGAATGACAATAATGCAGTGAAATTAGGAAGAAAATCACACATGGATCTTTTTTCTTCCCTCTTACTGCTACCAAGAGAAATTTTTCTATTTTGAAATATGGACTTAACTGAAAAAGATTTTGTTGTTGTCAGAGTAGTATTTTGCAAATGCCTAGCTACAAAAATGTTGGGTAGTGGGAGTGAAATGCAAAGGAATTGCAAATGTAAATGTATAGGATCTTGAAGATTTGAGTATGCAAGCCTATATTCCAGATGTGGGCAAAATAACTATTACAGCAGTAAATCACAACATTGTAAGGCATGAAAATGAAGGCTAAGTACTTGCAACCATTTGCAAACTGCAAACACTCAGCTATGAAAATGTGGGTCATTAATTTAATAAATCATTAGGTAAAAAAATGGAGCAGGAAAGATAGAGTTTAGTACTGATCTGAAAAGACAGTCCGGTGGAGGTGAGCAAGATGAGGGTGAGTGACAACAAAAATGGATGGAGCGTATTTCCCAAGAGCAGGAAGGACCTTGTCCCAGGAAGAATCAGAATGTGCCCAGCAGAGAGGAGGCCCTCTGCAAGAGACACCCTGCACTGTGGATGCAGGCCAAGCATTGCCTCTGTTCCCAGAGATTTGTTTCTTCGGACCTGTAGGGGCCATTTAGTCTGCTTGCTCATTTTTAAGGAAGAAAACTGTAAAAGCATTTGTTTGATATTGAACTGCTGTTGAAAAGACAGATGGGCAAGAAAAGAAAGGTAAGTGCTTGTTCCTTCCCATGATTTATTATTTACTAACAAATACTCTTCTGATAGAAATTTCTTAACAAGAGAGTACCTAGGTACTATGAGGCCATTTCCATACTTACTTTTTTTAGTGATCAACCATATAGATATGGAGAGACAAACTTGAAGTAGCTTGGAGGTTTGGGTTGGCAGAGATGCTTTCCTGAAACATGGATTTTTGCTACAGTTATCCAATATTTAATATAGTGCTTGTAACACCCTGGATCCAGATATTGCACAAAGCATAATCCAAAAGCCACTACTCCGACATGGCTCAAGCTTGAAGGCATAAAAAGCCTCACAAAACTAAATTTAGGAACATTCATCTTTAAAATCCTAAATTATTTAAAATACAGCAGGCTGTAATCATGATCATTTAGACACTCCTGAAGAAAACAGAGGTTAGTTCCAAATTCGCTGGCAATGAAAATCTGAAGAGTTTAGAACTTTCCTGTCAGCTATGGCAAGCGTAACTAGTCAAATAGTATAAGATGTGAGAGATTCACACCTCTTTTCCAAATATAGCTGAGGTCACTCCAGTGATACTTGTGAGATCATGCTACTACTTGCAAGTACTGCAGATTTGATCAAAAAGGTTTTGAAATCATCTAGAATCTCTTTTTCTACCGATTTTTCCAATGATTTTTTCTAATGATCGCTTTCTTCAGTGAACTTCAATTCTAGATCCATTCCTTATTTTTTCCTTTCATTCAAATTTTCTAATGCATAGAACAAACAATAGAACATGCATCTTCCTGTATAGAACAAGCCACTGACTTCAACAGTTCACAAGCAGACTTTGTGGAATTAAATTCTTCACTGAAACCTGTGAATAACATAAATGTATGCACAGATTGTAGGACATGATTAAGAAAATACAAGCCTACCTCTATCAGATAATATATTTACAATCAATACTTCAATTACACCTCCTTAAATCTGTGTCGTGACTGATCTGAATAATTTTCAAAATTTTGGGTACTCTTAGGAATGTATAATGAGTGCATCTTCTTCCACACTTCACTCCCTTAGCCCCCTTTTCATACAGGATGTCTGGTGCTCTGCACAATCCTGCCAATTCTGCAAGCCATGTCTTAAAAGCAGCTGTAGGAACTACCTTAAATATCATCCATTAACCACAAAATGAAAGATTATATCACAGTGACAGGAATAGCAATTACAATACTCACTATCTTTTATTAAGCTTTAAAAGTAATTAAAGCTAAAATCTGTCACTGGCCTTATAAAAGTGATCATCTGTTTTTCTTTTAATTCTGCCGAAGTTAAACAAATATTTGATGTTAATTAAAAATGTGGGTTTATACTTGCATTTTATTGGAAATAAATTTGTGATAGTGTGTATATGGATGACTTTTTAGTGCTGGTATAGAATAGACTGTTTATTAAACACTGACAAGCAATAAAGTCTGCTATTCTGAGAAAGGGAAGGATGCCCTGTTGGCCATCATGTTTTTGAGAAGCACAAGGGATTGCCTTGTATTCAGATGGCATAGAAGGTAGAACTGCAAAAGAGCAACGAATTAATTAGAGCAATCATTTTGAAGAGCAGTTACAAACCCCATTTTAATTAGCAAATAAAGCAGAATACTAACTCCTTAAGAACTATTTTTGCTTCCTGATTTACTGGATGATGGCAGTTGTACTCTGCTTTGTTACAAATCACAAAATCTAGTGCCTTATTTTGCATGCAAAGTGCATTAAAACACCTTCTTTCCCATTCTATAGGGGCCTTTAAGATATATTACAGTGGTAAAATCCGTACAACCCAGCACACTTATTTTCTAATTAGCATCTTTAAATGTTGCATTGTGGTCTGAATCAGTTTTAGTATTGCCAAAGAGTTCTAGAAACAGCTATGTCTGTACAACCCAGCCACATGTGACAAAATTAAATTGGCACATTTCACTGTCTAGACCTTGTGCTCCTGGCAGTGATAGCCAGCTCAGTACCTCAGAGAAAAGGCTCAGCTGTCGCTCACTGACCCATTAATGCTCAGGTTGCATCCTGCAGTGTCGTAGTCCTCATCCTCACAAAGATGGTTCTCCCTGGAGATCCCCAGTACCTCCAGGAATGAGGGAAGGACAGCCATGACAGCAGGACTGTCCAACAGGGCAGCACAATGTAGCGTGAGAGCGTCTTGCCAGCATCCCAAACTAGAGCTGAAATCCTCTGTGCTGCCCTGGTGAGCCACTTGTAAATGGGATATCATCACTAACAAGCTGTAGCTGTCTACTCCAACATCATACGCCCAAACACGTGCAAAAGGCCTTTGGTACTGCAGAAACACAATTTGCTCAATTCGTGCTGTGGGGCCTTCCAGTGAGGTGTTAAATAAAACTAATACCTCCTGCTGCTTTTCAAATGTAAAGGGGAACCATTGGGAGAGTAAGAAAAATCATGCAACAAAACCCATTGCTTTTCTTCTCTTTATCCAGACTCCTGTTACTGCCTGTACACAAAATAAATTGAACATACTGCAGTGCACTGTTTAACATAAAGGTAATATTGCTTCAGGCTTATGTGGGTTTTACTCTCGGGGGGAAAAAACACACAGGTGAATTCACTGCAGGAGAAGCTAGTGTCAACACCACCCTGCCTGTAGAGCTCAGGCACAGTTCCCAGTAGTTTAACAAGCCGGGAATTTGCTGCTTACATATGATTTAGGGCATGCTGTGTGCACTGGGAAAATAAATTGCGTCTTAACCTGTAGTAGTGTGTGGGTGTGTGAACGTAAGCATATGAGTACAGGTCAAAGTATGTGTGTATGTGTGCATGCACACATGCACATAGGCAGAAAAATTAGAAAAAGAAACAAATTAAACTGGACTGAAACTTAATGGAAAAGATAAATTCAGACATGATTACAGCTGTGAGGTGAAAACAAAAGTCCCAATTTTGTTCGTGATGTGGAAAACGACCCAGTAACAAGGTTTTATTTCTAAAGATTCACACTTCTCATTTTCTATCTTCTCAAAACAATATACCCATGACAGCACATGCAAAAAAGTCACAGAAAAGAATGTGAGGAATTAATACAAACATAAACATAAAAATAGTTCTTTTTTTTAAGGAAATAATTCATTGTTGATATTGCTTCAGGGGATTCAAACTCAGTACATTGCAGCCCCTGTGTTTCAGCCTCTAGGTCATGTTCACTAATGGACATAAAATGATGTAAAAGAATTCCACCCCCGACGTTTTGAAAACAAAAACACAAACTCAATGAAAAGAACAAAGGATGAACACTTGACTCCACTTTTTCTGCTCATGCAGACTTGAAAGACAGATGAACTCTGCTGCTTAAGGTCTATGATGAAATTCTTTTTGATTGACAAGTAGGCATATGATCTCAAAAAGTAGAGATCAAAAGCCCAGTTGGTAGAATTAAAAATATTGCAAAAATTATTTTCTGTGTGGCCTCTACAGAAAACATGACTTTTTCTTATTACTCAGTTTGCCCAGCACTAGAATTTGGATCTGTTTCCCAAGCCCAGCTCACCCTTTAGGTACCTGCCCCAATGAAATGCATGTTTATGCCTTACCAAGTCCAGAGAAACATTAATTTTAGTATATGGACTTTACGGCGTGTCCACATGGGGGCCAATTAGTGCTAAACATCATCCCTGCTCTGTAATGTGACCTGGGGTAAATGTGTACCCTTGGGCTGAATGTTTGCATCGCAGTAACTTTAAACTCAAGCTGTCTTCAGATTGGCTTAAGCCCTCTCTACCGTGGTGTCACAGGGGAGTAATGACTCTCACTTTAAATGGGATTATTTCTGGTGCACGCTCCCCAGCAATTGCTCTGCTGGACAGACCAGACAATGAGCACCACTGCTTTTTAATTATAATATCAGAATTATCTGGGTTGTCCTAGTGCCCTTAATGAGATTGAATAGGAATAGCTGAGATTTACACAGATATTATAGAGATTCCATCATGGAGCAATTCTAATTATAAAATTTCATAATAATCAACTACAGAATTTTTTAAAAAATAGACGCAAATATATTACACTAATATATATTTGAGCCACCATTTCAGAGCAAAATTAACTAGGATAGAATGCAACTCTCCTTTTCTTTGGGTACTGGCTTCGCAGGGCTACTACCACTCTTAAGCAGGAAGGATCCTATGCAGGCACTGAGGCCAGTTAATGTGATTCTAGTTCCAGAAAGGAAGCAGATCAGTTGAATATAATGGCACCACATTATAGGCTCTCACTTTTCTTATTAGGCACACACTTTGAAGGTTGAAAAGGGGATTTATTTATTTCATGCAGCACTATGTGTCTAGAGGTTATTAGTGATTAAAGTACTATTTTAGGATTTTCCGTGACAATTTTCTCTGTGGTATAATTTCACTATAACCAATGAAATTAGAGGAGGGAAGAATTTGGCCTTATATACCTTAAATCCAAATGTTTCTGTCAGCATTTCAAGGAGGTTAAATACTTGCAGAGTGTTAAATTTCAAGGTTCAGGCAGTGAACTGCACTGTCAGCTTAATGCAAGGCTGTAATCACACAGTAATGGTGAGGCCCGCAGCCATATGATCAGAAAGGAGTGGGAGATCCCCTCACTTTAGAGAGGCTTAAGGCTGTTCCCCCTCCCAGACCTTCACTTGGAGGGGTGAGATGCACTCATGAATTGCTTTTCTCCACACAGTGGTCACTAGAAGGAGACAATATGAAGAACGTGGCAACCAGTAGAGGGTTCAGCCTGTGAAGGTAACTTTTTGCCTCGTGGGGAAATACAGCAGCTCAGCTGCAGCACAGAGTCTACACGTTTTTGAAGTACAACCAGACTGTGCTACATATTCCAGCTGGCAGCTGCTGCCCACGGCACAGTGCAGAGGGACCACAAGAGAGCCTGGTGCACTGCAGCTGCAGGGAGTTGGCAGCACTTGCTGAAAGCGTTGCTGTCCTACAGCACAATGGGGTGAACAGAGAACCATCTTCCCACATCCCACATCTTGTTCCATTTTTCCCTAAACTCCTCAGCAATCTTTTTCATCTGGCAGTGGGAATAGACTCAGATCTAGCAGGAAAACTCTTGAGCTGTGACTGTATCACTTTCCTGAGGCAGCAGCAAAGAGAAATGCCAGAGATCAAGAGTGCCAGTTACCATGCTTGAGGATAATGAGTTATCAAAAACACAGCTTGAGATTATGCTTAATTCATAGAGGTAATGGATTGTCATCTTACTCCCAATAATAAAAAAACAGAGGAAGTTTGAGTCAGGAAAACTCAAAAAAATAAAACACAAAACTACCAGTTGCCCATTTGGCCAGAAGTGTACACTGAAGGGTACGACACCAAATGCTTATGTTATGGTGTTGTTTCATATATATTTCCTATTCATATTCACTTCTCAAATGAAAAAACCTCATGTGGTAAACAATACTGGGAAACAGAGCTTATGCCAGGAAAGGCAATGTGCTGAGATATATAGCTTTTCCCAAATGTTACTTTAGCTTTTAGTCATGTTTTGTTTGTACATCACTAATATCTTACTCATGTGGTCTCCCTCTCTTTCTTCATGTACATGTATACACACATATTCATACCTGCACTACCCAAGTATTCAAGTGTACAAATACATACACATACAAATTTAGGAATAGGAAAATTGAAATAAAATTAAACAACATCAGAGTACAACAAAGCTGTCATGTTGATGCCTTAATCACAAAAAAAAAAAAAAAAAAAAAAAAAAAAAAAAAAAAAAAAAAAAAAAAAAAGAAAGCACAGAAAAAAAAGAAAAAAAAAAAATAAAAAAATAAAAAAAAAAAAAAAAAAAAAAAAAAAAAAAAAAAAAAAAAAAAAAAAGAAAAAGAAAAAAAAAATGAATGCACAGATCAAATAATTTAGTAAAATAAGCAATATGGGCTAAGTCCCATGGCCTTTTGGACAGAGGGAAATAGACAATTTTTCCCCAGGCAGGTTTGGTTTTGCTCACAGTGTCTCGGTATCTTGAAACCCACTGGTTACACCATCCAAGCTTTGCTGTAGTATTGTCTGTGCAAGGTATATTCTCCTGCTACAGTTTGGGTTACCTCCCTTCAAGAAAACCTGCTACATTAAATATTTCTTTGGAAAAAGAGGGAGCAATTATTTTAACAATGTTTCTGGAAAGTAAAAGCTATTAGATTTCACTTGAATACTTTTAGTTGCACATTAGTGAAATGATACTGTTGCTTTAGGAAGTCTATCATTTGGTGCCATTAGAGACTTTGAGGCTGCCAGCTCCAGTAGAGCCCAGAATAATTTCCACTGAAGTTATAATACCAGTACTGGTAGCAAACCAACAGCATCTCCCTTGCTGAATGGAATTCTGCCTCTTTCTTTGAGCACTGTAACATTTGGGAGCATATGCGAAGAAAAGTTTTTATATTTAGCGTGCAATAAAACTGTCATAGAACACATACTTCTGAGGTCCTTGTCAGTACATCTGATAAATGTATGCAATATTTATGCTTGTGAGTGACAGTATTTACCACAGCACTGCATTTCCAGTTAAATTCTACTCATCTACAGTATCACTGTGTGAAGAATTGAGAGGGAATATCATGGGTGATCTAAAAGGCCTGGCAGTAGATTTTCTAAAGAGTCTTTTCAGGCATTGTTCTAGATGTAAGTAGCTTTAATCTTGTGTATCTTTGCTCACCTCAAGCATACTTTGCTTCAGGATTCATATATGAGAAAAGTGCCACCCTTCAAGGAGAGACTGGAAGGCTTCCAATCAAAGTAAATGCTGTGGTGAGCTGTTGGGAGACAGGCAGCCATGGAGGACTGGGCATGGAAGAACAGAAAACCTTCCAGACAATTCTCAGAAATATGCATTTTGTAAGTGAATTGTCAAAAATGCAGAAAACTGACCTTACCTGTGCTTGTGCTTCACTAAAGAAAAGAGATAAACAGCCTCAAACTTCTTTCAAGGAATTAGGTTTTCTGATGGAAGTCCAAATTACGTTGCTTAAAGAAAAGTTTAATTATTTATTTTTTAGCATAATCTCAAAAAATCACATCTGTTCCCAAAATTTTCTCCACAGACACTTTGAGACAACCAGATACACAAACAGGGAAACTACAGCAATGCATCCCCTCAGAACCACACAGAACACAACTATTCTGCCATGTAGTTTTCACCTTAATTGAAACATCAGCTAATACTAGGGCACTTACTGAAGCAACTCCAATCTGGAAAAAAAATTACAAATATTTCCATAGCAAAACATCTTATCAAGATTTTAAGTCATATATTACTGTATTGTTACAGCTGGATGTAGTTGTATTTACCTTTTTTTCCAAACAGCTCCTTGGTTCTAAGCCTTTGAGGTTCATTAATCCTCTCATATTATGCACAATGTTGTTTTATGAGTAAGAAATATGATCCTCTTTTTGCTTTTCCTCACAAGAGCATCTGTACCTCATAAAAGGTATCAAAGACAGTTCACTTACTGTACACTATCATTTTTATACAATATTTTTCTGATGTCTCTGTGCATTGGCAGTTGTAAGTCTGCAATGGAAAAAAAATGAAGCTAAAGGAATAATACTTGTCCTGTTGTCTGTAACTTCTGTGTGGGCTCCAGTTTGCCACACACAGACTCTTGCTTTCCAAAGCAATGACATTAAGCAATAGTATATATTGATGGGCCATTTTCTGTATTCTTTTTTACCCTCCTGAAAGCACGAATGATGGGGAGCAAAGCTTATCCAGTATTGAAAGTAATGTATTACATTTGACATGAAAGATGAGAGAAAGATGAAGACTTCTATGGGACTCTGAGGATATTTTCCCATAGGAGTATTATTAGTCTTTGACAAAACCTGCCATTTAATGAAATCTGTTTACAGAAAAACAATTATTATCCAATATTATGTTTTCAAGTCCAAGATCAATAACTCATACCTGACAGAAGCTATTAAGAAGTATTCAAAATGAAAGTAAAATAGTGAATGTGAGAAAATGATTACAAGACTCAGCCTAGTCTGAGCAACATTTATTGAATCCATTTATGGACTTCTGCAGATGCCTTGCAGCACACAGGTAAAATTCCACATCCAAACAAAACCTATGATACATCTAAGTTGCTACTAGCTCTCAAAATAGAATGTACATGATATTTAGGGCTTGCATGCACTTTGCACAATATTGAATTTCATTTTAGAGGAAAAAAAGATAAGAAGTATTGTATCGCCTAAAAGTTCTCTATTTAAACTCTTTTCTGTGCACAATATGTAATTTCTATTCATGACAGTTACTCAGACATTTCTCTAGAAAATTTAATTCAACTACAGAGTAACTCCCTCTGTTGTTAGCAGACAAAGCCTAATGCCGTATTTGTTTCGAAAGAAAGAATGCAAAGCAAACCCTTTTTCTGTGGCATGACAATGGATCCTTCGTGGTTTGTTGCAAAATTGCATTATAGTAACGTAGTTAATAAATTATGTCTCTTAGTGAAAACTACCATCCAGCTATGGCTGAAATAGGTAAGCACACAAGCAAGCTTTTCCATGGAATAAGGAGATGTGAACTCTACTTGTTTGCTTTTTCATTCTCTTTATTCATACATTCTTATTGATGAGAAAAGACCAAGAGTAGAAATGAGCTGTTTTTATTATGTGTGACTAGTTAGACCATGAGCTTGTATTGGCCCCAGAAGGACAGCAGTCCTGCCCAAAAGTGCTACTTGTGCATGTGTATGTTGTGCATGTGATTTAATTTTGGTCATCCTTATGAAATCATGTCAGAGGGAGTGAGCCCTGCTCTTTGACAGGCAGCACCACATAAAAGTTATTAAAATTCTGTAATAGATAGATAGATAGGTATAGATATAGATATAGATATATTTTTACACTCTTTATAGCTTCTCAAATGTTCAGCATGTTACTAAAATCATCGTCTTTTTTATCAGGTCTGGAAATTTATTAAACAACATAGTGGTTAAGGTCTACAAATATTGGTCTATATTTTATGATGGTAATAGTATTTTTTCTTTCTTCTTTGAGAAATCTGTATTAAAAAACCCCTTATAATAATCTGTAGTTTGACTTTTCATTGCCCCATCAAGATCAACATTTACACCGAGGCTAAAGTATTATTACTATACTAGAAGATAACATAAAGACGAATATTACTGAAATAATATTACTGAAAATTAATAAATAACTTAATATAGTAATTATAAATTATCAAACAGAAGTAGAAAGAAACTTAAACAGAGAAAGGAAACCTAATGCTCACGGAATTGTTATTGTGAATAAATTAGCTTCTCATATTTCTAAATAAGGTGGAATTTATCTTCTACCACCTTCTTCCAAAAGTAGGGAGCAGGTGGCTATGTCATACTGGGGAAGGAAAACAGCAGTGTGAACACTCCATTTATTAGCATTATTCATAAACTTTGTATCATGAGGAGCATTGCACCGCTCACTATTCAGCACCAGGATATGAAAAGCGCACTCAGGCTTCAAAAATCAATGACAACTTGCCCTCTACCCACCGCTTTTCTATGGCAAGCAGCAAAAAAGCCGCTCCTAAAACTCAGCATGCCATTTTTTAATTCACAGTTATGTTTCCACTTGAAGAGACAAGCCAAAACAAACTATTCCTCCCTGAGAAGCACCATGGGAATAAGTACCCTCTCAACTTCAGTAATTATTAGGCAAGAGTGTTTCTCCATTCCCTCTTCCACTGAAAATCCAACCTATTTTTAAGGACAAGCTTGTGTTCTGCCCCCCGTTTGCATAATTCACAGATGTCAACCTGCAGGTTGGCTGCATCCAGCAGAACCCCAGCTTTGCTTTTCTGTGTCAGGTTGAGCCCTTTCACAGCTGTAAATGGGCTTGTGCTGCCACAGAAAGTGTCAGGTGAGGTTCAGCAGCCAGAAGTACAACCTTTCTCAGCTGAGAATGTTCCCCTATTTCTGACCATTTTTTTACCATTTGTAGCAACTGCAGTTAACCATAAAGAAAAGTCTAACAGCTGTTTTCAAGTCATTTAGACCTCCATAATTTCATTCCCCAAAACTAACAAGAACGAGTCCATTTACAAAAAATTCTCTTTGTAACTATCAAGGTTTGTAAAGTAAACTTATCCTGATTCTCCATAGTCATATGGCCTCACAAAGGGGAAAATTATTTTCCAGACACCATGGAATACATTGTTAAAATGTGTTCCTCTGACTGATTGGCATTGTAAATTATTCAACTGAATTCTGACAGCATTATACTGTATTTAGTTTCTGTCTTTTAAGCACCAAAGATATGGTGCTACTTGCAAAGAAATCAATGACAGAATCCTGAATGAAAGCAGAATGTGTAGTGAATAATATACCATCACCCAAAATAAAAGACCATTTGGCAGAAGGAGAAATGAGAGTGGCACAGCTCACAATACACACTGTGATGAGCCTACACAGAACTTCATTATGTCAGAGAACTGAGATGAGAAAGAGATGTTCCCTAGACTCAGCAGCAGCAACAACCATGTGCCAAGTGTTTTAGATAGCCACAGGGATATTTATGGCATAACCATACAGCCTAAACAGATTTCAAGCTAAAACATTGGCTGAAATAACCAGTGATGAGCTTGCTCTTCAAGATGGAAATGATCAATTTATTTTTCAAGAGGAGAATATTTTCTTCCCAGAGCCCTGCTTTGTGCTGATAATAACTTCATGTGTAAGGAAACACCTTACAGGGAGCTGACTGTTACCAACTGGTGAATGAATCTTCCCTGTGTGAAATTTTTCTTTCATAGGTGATGATACACAATCGATTTAATTCTTAATTCTCAAAATTGATTAACTCTATCTGAAGCATGAAAAATTTTCACAAAATAAGAAATTCACTTGATATATGAGTCCATCAAAACTATTGACAATTGTGTACCATTTATTCACAACAGTTGAAGCTTTAGTGTCTGCAGAGTAAGTAAATAGGTATCTCATGAACATAGCTCTTTACAGGTATATTTTTCTGGAAAATTTCTGCTTTCTTTAATAAGGTGTTTCAGTTTCTATGAGAAACCAAAATCCTCTGGTTCAAGTAGGAGAAAATCTTTAGATATTTCTAACATAAGGTCTATCTGACTTTCCTCTCTCAATTTTGCAGTGAATTAAAAATAATGGACTCCATGACAGAATTAATGAAATAAGTTAGGAGCCTATTTTCCTTTGGTGGTTTGGTGCCTGTTTTGAGTGGTTACACTGGGATCATATTGAGATTTTACTCAAGGAAGTACTTAAAAGAAACCAGAAGTGTTATACTGTTCTGTAGCTACTTTTCCATATCAATTAAAACTTATATTTCTTTCTTGGTTTTCTTCCATTTACCTATGAAAGACTCCAAGCCACATCATTTTATTAATTTTGACATCTTTCTGAGAATCTTCTCTTTGATATTTCTTTATAACCTATTGAATACTAATTTCTAGATTGTTATTCTTTCATTAGACTCATCTACCTCATATTCCTGCATTTCCCCACAGTCATGGAGGGATTGGTACAGTTAATGTTCTCTTTCCTTCCTTCTTTCTTTCTTTCTGAACAAAAAAAAAGGGTTTTCTAGTGCTTACTTTGAGTCCAGCAATATCTCCTCCACCTGAGTATTCCCAGGAGATCAGTGTGTGCATAACTGGTGTGGGAGTTATCAAATGGTGAGACTTATGTAAAAGATCTTTTTAAAAATTGAGTTAAATCAGGTTTGTTTATATTCTTCATCTTCGCAAAGTTTATATTCTTTATTGCTTTTACAAGACGCTTTTTTCAAGTGCATGTAAAGTCTATGAAGAAAGTTTTCCCTTGCCTCTGGAACGCCATTGGGGGCCACAGAAATAAAGAGTAACTCTCAGATGAATAGTACCTCTGTTTTTTAATAAAGGATGCTATGTCACCAAGGGAAAGAACATTTTTTTGCGCTGTTTTCCTGCTTTATTGTTTAATACCTCAAAACTTTAACCTCTTGATTTCTATCCTTCACCAAACACTTTGTTAGAGCAGTCTGCTCATTAAACTGCTCATAAATGTGCGATCGTATTGTGAAGGAAATAAGCAGCAGCATTCAATTTAAACAATAAAAGTGTATATTGGAAAAGAAAACTCACTCAAAACCAGAAGAAAATGCAGCAGCACTGCACTCAGAAGAACAAAACCTAGATTCACTTGGAACAAGAAAATGATTTTAGTAAACACCTGTATTATTCTGTTCCATGAGTATGGCTCTCATACCCTGCTGGAGAGGCAACCATGAAGAACCCTTCTGCTGCAAGTACAATGTGCTACAGACCTCTGACATATCTGCCCAGTGCAAGTGAACAAGCTTCAAGAAAGAAAGAGTGAACAATTCCAACTACTGATAGGGAGTAGCACAAGAAGAGTTCAAGTTGTTCAGCCATGGGAATATGGATAGAAGAGTCTGCTAATCAGAAACTCTGCTACCCCAAAAATACTCAAGTTTGCTGATTTTCAGAAGGCCAAACTAAAAAAAACCCAGACTCTCTATTTCAGATGAGTGATATAAGGATGAAGGGCAGGGACCTGCTCCTAAGAAATCTCTCATGGTTCTGATACAAACACCTAAAAGGGGAAAATCACAAAGAATTTAACTGTTTCAAATAACCGTTAATGTTAAATCTGGAGAAAGTGGCTTGCTCCCAGGACTTTGCTTCTCTTTACAGTGCCTCTATAGAGTGTCTAATGTGCTCTAATGAGTGCCTGTTGCTAAATTTCATGTCGAGAGAAATACAGAACTATTGGAAGAAAATAGATTCTTGTGGTACTTATATCTACCAGTTTGGTGGATCTTCATACTTAGCTTGTTTTGCTGTTCATGTTTTGGACTCATAAAGGTGCTGAGCAGTGAATAAAGATTTTGCCATTCATGGCTTCACTCTATGTTATTATCCACAAAAGACTGATGTTAAAGTAATGTATTAAGTTTGGGGATAATATAAATGCAGTCTTCAAAAATCAAAAGCAATTGTCTTAAGCTCTTAACATCAAAATGACAGCACTGTGACACTTTAATTAATTTCATAGGGCTACAGTTTCAAAATTCTGCTACACATTTTCAGATTGTGATTATTATTTGATCAAGGTTTTCATGACTATATTTCCCCTGTAAAACTTAAGTCTAAATTTTCTGGGTACTTAGTAGTTTCACTGTCTTTCATTACATATCAGTGTTGAAAATGAATATAACTTTTCTTTGCAGTTTTGATACAATTTGACTGTGAGAAACAAGAGCTAAGGCATTAGCTCAATTGATTAGAACATGGTGGTAATAATGCCAAAGTCACAGGTTTGATCCCTGCAAGGCCCATTCACTTAACAGTTGGACTCGATGATCCTTGTGGGTCCCTTTCAACTGAAAATATTGTGCAATTTATTAGTCTAAAATCCTCTTAACCAGGTTGTTGTGTCTGGCCTTTGTCTAAGGCAATGTTGTGTCATGTGCATAGCTCTATTGATTGTTTAAAAAAAAAATTAGTATCTTCCTTAAGAATCTGTTTTCTAAGGCTCTCATAAAATTATATAAATATTAAGCATCATCTTGCATGTGAAAATTAGCTAAGTATTAATATTTTAATTTTATAGAAGAGGAAATCAAGATATTGTGAAATTAAATGGCTTGTCCAAAGACACACAAGAAATCAAAATTAAAGGTCAGTTCATGGGCAAAGCAGGAAATCCTTCTGTCATTAAATTGGTGGAATGAGTCCAGGATCACAGTAAGACCTTCAACTGTTCAGCATTTGCTGGGGTGAGGTTTTAATCTGCATGTTCCTCACACATTTCAAGGATTTCTGAAGCCTTGAATACACAAGATCATAAATTACATAAAAAGGAAATTTAAGGCATTCATTCCAAACAGAACAATGCACATATATCCTTCAATTTTTTGACTCCTACATGAAGAGTCCTCTCCAGTTATTGTGCACTCCAGGCAGAAGAATTTACTCAGAATATGCACATATTTATTAAGCGAAGCAGCTTTCATAAAATGTCAGTGTTTTGGCCAAAAACTGATATTTTGAAAAATTTTTCCTACTTAATAAATTTAAGTAACTTGAATACACTTCTCTGTCTATAACACACTAACAGAAGAGTTATTTATACTGTCATTAGAGCAGTGTCAAGAAACTACAATGATCTGTAAAACAAGTCCCTACCTTTAGAAATTTCTGTAGTGATTTATTTTGATGTAGTGTTGGTTATTGTTTTCAAAGCTTCCCTCTTTTATTTATATTGATTATTTGGCTTGTGCAAGATCGTTAACGACCATTCTCAGGGAACATATCAAAATAGCTGTATCAATATAAAGCAATGGGACTAACCATTTTGGAACTGCAGACTTTAAACCATGAATAAGTGTTTAAGAGAATAAGATAGGAGAGAGGATCCTACTAGCTGTATTTCTCTTTTTTGGCAGGTGTGCTCTATGATGCATCTTTCTGCTTTTATCCTTGAATTGTTTCGACAGAGGCCACCCCTGGGGTGTGCTGAGGGCCCTCTGTGGGACTGCAGGGCATGTGGGCAATGCTGCACTGACAGCCCCCCAACTGGGGTGTGAAATCAGGACACACACAAGCTGTTCACCAGAAATGAGGACCTTTCCTGCTCCATAGGGCATTTGCAGACACAGTCAAGCAGCTGGTTCAGCAGCTGGGTTCAGTTATTTCATAACTTCCTACATGCTCTTCAGGATAAGTTTATTAATTCTGTATGTAACATCCTCTAAATTCCTTAGCTATAAAAGGGCAGTTAGAGTAGTCAACTTCTTCAACCTCCAGCACTTTAAATTTTTTATATTTTGAACTCTCCAGAATTATAAGTGTGAACAGTGTCTTGCATAATGTGGTTTCAGTCTCAGCTGGGATCTCACTCAGAAAAAACAGTAACTGGAACATTGTACATCACCACATTACACAGAGTAGTGACATGTCTCTTTAATCTCTGAAACAGAGATAGAAATCCTATGTGGAAGTAATTTCTCAATGAAATGTGTAAGTCAAATATGTGCACATATTGTACACTGAAATGTTAAGCCTGCAAAGTAAAGCTTTCAACAGATATGAAGTATTGAGACAAGAACTGCTTGTACATTTTGCATTGCAATATTTTCTTTAATAATATATTGACTCATTTCCTAGAGAATCCTTCCAACATTCAGTTGAAAGCACTTGCTTAACAGGTTATGAATTTGCTCTTCACTAGTTAGTGTACACCTTGTACAGCACACTCACTTTCGTCCTCTGCTGAATACAGAACAAGCATCCTCACAGTCTTTTCTATGATGCTACTGTTAAATTATCCAAAAGCTTGTCTTTGCTCATTTTAGTAACACTATGAAGGAAACACATGTTAACAATTCCACTTTAGAATAATGAGAGTCTAAGGCATGGCCTAAAGTTAAAACTCCCTAGAGTATTTTAGTGTTACCTCTCCTCTTTGTCCAAACTTCCAGCAAGAAAGGCAAGATTAAGTAAGTTGCCACCAAGAAAGGCTGCCACTGATACTGAAGTCAAATCTCCCTATTCAGTTTTTCTTTTATTCTCTACTTAGGCACAAAACATTATGCACTTATGAAACATTGCATGATGCATGGTAATAAATAATTTTAATAAATTCTTGTAATGATAATGATAAATCATTAATTATCTTATGTTTTAATTTCCTTGGGTAAATATATTGAAGCACAACATCTCATTTTCACTTCTGACCTGGGGTGAGAGTACAGCAGCATGACATTTACAACAGATTCTTCAACAGTAATTACCAAAGAGTTAATATATCAATTTAATTAAAATCCCATAGTGATGAACAGCATAAAGTGTAAAAAAGAAGTTAACCCAGTCCAAAACAAACAAGAGGATCAAGGCAGTCAGTTGAGGCAAAATGAATTAGAGTACTTGTCTCACCAGCTCAGAGGGTTATTTTCTCTTTGGAGACAGTCTCTCAGAAGGATATTCGTTATTAGACAGTATACAGGAATATTAGGAGTATCAAAATGAAGAAAGAATAAAAAAATGCAGGTTGGATTTTCTACTAGGCGGAAAAAAAAGTCTGTTGTTTCTATCAAGTTCATTTCCAGATAAAACAAAAAATAAAGACATGTTAAGTCTTGCTGAAATTTCAGCTACTGGTTCCACTGCAGAACTTGTAGTCCAAATTCCTGTAATTTCTAGACCAATCAGTTGACCCTGGATATTGTCAAGCTTCTCAATATCCTGCTAACAGTTACTCTTGCTGCAGTTCTTTCTGTCTGAGACAATAGTCTCATTTAGATTAAGTATTAAGAGTGGCCAAAGTCAATTAACATCAGCAGAAGAGAGTTGATGCACATTAACAGAAAAACTTTCTGCCATTAAAATCTAACATCTGAGATTTCCCTTAATTCTGCCCAATTTTTATTTCTTCTTCTTATCTTAAGAGCAAACCATCCTTCTTTACATTTTGCTGGAGAGAAATACTAATTTTTCTTCAATACCATTTTATATAACAGAGAGAGTGAGTATTTGAGAACCACAGTGAGGAAGATGCATTTAAGGATGCAATTTGAGGCTTGGAGCAGGGAAAAAAGCAGAAGCAATTGCAAACACCACAGCAAAACCAGATTGTTGAAGTGAATTTCCTTGTGAAGTGTGAATTCAAATCTTAAGACACAAGCCTGACAAATAGACTTTCCTCTCCAAACAGTAGCACATTCAAGGACTAGGTCATGGATCATGATGAGAATAATTTTGACATATGAGAATACCAGTAAGATTTGGTAAATGCCTGAATGGATTATTTTTTTCTTCTCCCCCTTTTGAAAGTTTTTACAATCTCTTATTACATGACTGGTATGTAGATGATTTATCTCACCTGTCATTAAACTGGTTCACTATATTGTCTTCCTCTATCAGATTAAGGAAATCATTGACTTGAAAATGCTTTTAACAATAGTTCTAAAGACTTACATACAGTAAACCACATGTTAAATGAAACCAATATGAAAAGTTGAAGTGAAATCCAGGACTAGGTTAGGTGCCAAGGAGCAACGCTGGGAGCTCTCAGAACAGGATCCAAGACAACTAATATGCTAAGCACAGAGCCAAATGTACCCTACAGCACAACCGAGAGAACCAGCAATAGAAAATGCTGCTGGGAGCAATCTGTATCTTAAATATGGCCCCTGGGTTTACAGTGCAGATATCTGGGCCTGTGTTCACACAGATGTACGTGGCTCCAAAGCTGAGTGTGGTTTTCTGAGGACAGAGAGCTGCATCTTTTTTAAAAATCAGTCAGAAGTCAGACTTTTCGAATTTGCTATTAGAGTTGATTCAAACCATCAACTCTTACGTGAACAAAGAGTGTTTTAACCACAAGGCTATTTTACTTGGAAGACCCTAGAAATCAAACCTGAGCCAACAGTCTTTCAACTCAGATCTGGCATTCCACTTTCCAGACTAGTGTTCCAGGCTATGGATTCATCCTCAAGTATATTTTTTCTCCCTGACCTAGGAAATGCCTTTTTACTGCCACAGAATTTCAGCAAGAATGGAGATGTCTCTGTTCAGTGTTACCTATGGCAGGTGTCTAAATGTCCACCTTTTACCTTGGAAGGAAAAAATTAATTTTATACATGATCAGACACACAGTGGAACTGAACTGTAAGACTCCTGCATTATAGATAAATTCTCTAAATACTTGGTAATCAAACTAACAGAATGCACAACAAGAGCAAGAGCACGAGCACTCATCATTGGATTTGGAAACATCATTCTGGGTGCAGATTACAAATATTCTGAGAGTGCTTCCTGGACTGACCTTCTCAGGGTGTTTGGAAAGAAGATGTTTCTGGCTCCTGCTCAGGACTGAGATAATACCAGCTGGACATCTGCCTTAATATCAGCTGGACATCCTGTCAAACCTTTTGCACTCTTAGGAACATACAAACAAAGTTGTAAGAAAGTTGTCCAAGAACTACCATGCTACTGGAACTTAAGCACCTGTGAGTGCAAAGAGCACTTAAACTGAAATTTTCATGTCATAGCTTTGAACCTTGGCACCTAAACTTCACTGAGGTTTTACTCTAGGTAATTTAAATTTGCGGTTAGTTCTCTCTATTTCTAAAATATCTAGTAGTAGTTCTAAGGCCCATTAAGAATAATTCTATGAAAGTCCAATTTTCTGTTTACTCTGTTTTTCTTTATGTGAATATCACCCAAGTACAGTATATTTTACTTAATTTCTGCAATAAAACTTGCAGGGATTTTTTTCTGAAAAAAATTGTTTAAATAATATCCAAGTTTTACAATGCAAAACAATTCAACAGCTATTATTTTTATTGTTATTGTATGCAAGTATTCAGTTTATTCTTAAAAGACATCATCAAGTCCAGTTCTTTACCACCCTAGGGTTCCAAACTCATATTTACATTTCCTCATATTTTCCTTCCTTCTGGCCAGCTCACTGAGTGGAATCCTTTGTTCAGCTGAGCTGTACTTATCACAGGAATTGGAGAGTGGGAGGAAAAAGCAGCTTTAAAACACTCTGTACTGGAAGTAATGTGGGCCCAGTCTTTAGATGCTTTAGAATTTATTTTGGTTCCAGCACTCTCCAAGGATCTGCTTCTCAGTGGAAGTGAACTGAAGCAGTGCCCTGATGTCCCTTTCTCTCCAGTCAGCCCCACAGGATTTGGTAGAGGACCAAGCAGGCTTTTATGCATGACCCCTCAGACAGGAATGTTTGGTAGGAGTTTGATAAGGCAGAAAGAGCATATTGGTGTTGCATCAAACTGTTTATTTAATTTTAAAAAATCTGAATTTGTACTTCTAAAATCTTATTAATTATCAAAATACCAGTCATTTTTTGAAAAGCTCTGTGAATCCACATTCCATCTGCACAGCTAAGACAACAGATGATGCTCCTATAATATACTTTTCTTTCTACATTTCTAACATTGCTTATTCTGGATGGATTTTTTATGATTATAAATATGTATTCTGGTTTTGTCACCTTAGCTATCCTTCACTTCCCTATGCACTTCAATAATTTGCAACATTCTATCTATACAAAGTCATCATTTTCCAAGGCATTCCTATTTCTGTTATCTCAGAATAAATCCCCTAGTTCCAGTTTGTATCTCAAATCTAAGTCCTAACGGACGCTTTTTCTCTACCACTCTCCATGTGTTGAGGATGTGATAAAATGAATCCTATCAAACCACAACATGATTTTAAGCAACGTCCAAGGATTTGAGAATCTCTCATGGGGGATCTAATGAGATGCATCCAGCTCTGAGGCCCGCAACATAAGAAGCATGAACGAATCTGTTCGGGTGAGTCCAGAGGAAGCCACAAAGAGGCTCAAAGAGTGGGAGCTCCTCTTCTATGAAGACCGACTGAGAGAGCTGAGACTGTTCTGCCTGGAGAAGAGGTTTCACAGAGACCTTAAAGCACCTTCCAGTACCTAAAGGGGGCCTACAGGGAAGTTGGGGACGGACTTTTTACACACCCTTGCAGTGACAGGACAAGGGGGAACAGCTTTAAACTGAGAGTGGGTTTAGATTAGATATTAGGAAGAAATTCTATACTGTGAGAGTGGTGAAGCACGGGAACAGGTTTCTTGGAGACATTGTGGATGCCCCATCTCTGGAAATGTTCAGGACCAGGTTGGATGGGATTCTGAGCAACCTGGTCTAGTGGACGGTTCTCTGCTCATGGCATGGACATTGGAAATAGATGATCTTTAAGGTCCTTTTAACTCAATCCATTCTGTGATTCTATGATTCCATGGTATAGTAACCTTTTAAAAGAAATAGCAAAAGAGAAGCAGGCATTAAAAATAGAGAGAAAACAGGTTGTCTGTGGCTTAAAGCAGTGGGGCCGAAATTTTCAAACTATTTGATGTGTTAAGCACTTGTATTCCCCAGTTAAAAGTAAATGCCCGTAACTTGCAGAACGATCTCCAACTCCATGTTGAGAAGTTCCAGCTACAAGGATTTGCTTGTAAGGAGTGGAGCTCCAGTCCTCAGAATATCCTGAATTTGTGTCCAAGCTATTTTGCACTAAATCTGTGTGGACTAAGGTCAATGTGATTTTTTTTTTTTCTATTTCCTTTACTAAAAATGCTTACTTTCAAGGTGGAGGACTCAGAATTTGTACATATCTATTGTATTAAAATAATAGTCCTTTTATTGAGACCTTACTTTTGCAAATGGTATACTTTGATCAGTTCTACTCCCAGAATGGGAAATGGAAAGGAGAGAAGTTGTGCTGCTTCCAAACATTTGCAAATCTATTGCCTTTGAGAAACAAAATAGTTGTGGTTATTTGTGATATCAACTTTCAGCAGAACAAAATATGCTTGGCTAGTTTTTATAGCCAGATGGGACTGCATAGACCCTGATCTTGAATACTGGCCCAGTATCTTCAAGGAGAGAGGAGATGGCAGATGAAACACTGTACTCCAATTTCGAGTGAACAGGAGACATTTAGATATCGATGTCGATTGGCATAAGGTACAATTTGAATCCAAGGAAATGTAACCACCCACATTTGGCACTTCAGAAACAGAGCTGCTCTTCTTACCAGTCAAACATGAGAAATCAAATAAAGCATTTTCAACAAGCAAGTCTGCAAGTGGATTCATTTCCAATAATGTAACTTTACAGGTTCTAACAAAGTAAAACCTCCTGTAAGTAAATAACTGCAAATAACAAGGATAGTAGTTCATAAATGCTGGCCTTTCGCCCAAGTTACAATGCCCCTGGATTTTTTTTTCTAATAAGATATAATTTATACTTTACGCCTGGGAAAAAAACATACTCTCCATAAAGAAAGCTTGTTTCAGTTCATTCCATAGCAGTATTTTTTTATTCTAAACATCTTCTTGTCACACAGAGTTGTAACTTCAGAGATAACATAGCTGAGGTGCTAATCTCTAATAAAATTGCCAGTTTAAACTGTGGTAGGTGTGCTACAGTCGTTAGTCGTCAGCTTGACTAACTGGCATCAGTAGTAATCAATCTTTGCTTTCATAATTACTGTTGATGGCTGTACATGGTCTGCTTTATTAAAAATTTTTCCAGAAAGACACAGAGAAAATCCATAGCATAGCTGCAATATCTGGAAAATGATAAAAAAGGATCAGATGTCATAAAGAGGCCTCTTGCTATGTTAAAGACCAAATTCTACAGAACAGTTCTTGAGGTTTATAAAGTATTCAAACTCAAACAGCATCCACTTACATAAACCAGTTTCCTAGTAGCATTTATTATGGTATTAGCTCCAAATAAAGAAAATACAACCATGTGTAATTGGGTGCCAAAACCTAATGAGCAATAAGCTCAGAACAGGCTATTCAGGAGGTCTAATTGTTTCCAAAGAACGCATGGAAGAGGGAAGAGACACTCTTATTATTAACAATTCTATTTGAAATGACAAAGAACTAAAATGATTATAAAAATCATTGTACTTGAATCTCTTATACTATCCAAAGTGAATTTGAAGAAGGTTTTATTTTTTAAAACACTAACACAAAACTATTGTACCCCATGCCCTGGCATAGGTCAAATTCTTAAATTCTTCCTGGCATAGCCTTCTGTGTTCCTGCTTCCATTTTTATATGTGGGTAGTTAAAAATGTCAAATATCAGAAGAGACACTTTTGAAAATTTTTTATGACATTTTGGAATAAAACCTCAAGATATGCAATTGCTTTTATATTATTAAATGGAAAAAGCCTGTAGTCATAGGCCTCCAATAAATGCATAGCAGTTATTAATAAGACCTGTTATTTAATTATAAATCAAGATTTTTTCTTTTCAGCTGTAGCTTATGTGACATTTAAATTATAGACAGTAATAACATGTGGATGTAAAATGAGAGAAGAGCCACACAGGACTCTTTTCAGTAGAAAATTTTGTCCAAGGTCCCAGTCTGCAAAAAATTATTTAGACTCTTAAGTTCACCCACCAGGAGCAGTATCACTTATGTAGCAGAATGGTTTTCAGCAGGTAGCATTTAAGATGGCCCCCAAAAGAGTGACCTAAAGGCCAAACCTCTGTAGAAGTGCAGATTTTCTGTAGAAGTTTAACATTGTGAAGGGATATAAAGTTGATGCCTTTGGAGGAAAAAGTGTATGACTGTGTCACATTCCATGCAGCAGCGACTCTTATATGTTTTCTCATACATAACAGAAATGATTCTGTTCCGTTCTAACAAATCATTCAAATACTTTTAATCTCTGGGCCACTTCATGCCTTGACTTCTTGGATAATATAAGCAAACTGGTACCAAACATACACTTTGTTTCTGTGACACCTCTTATGAAAATCTACAGCTTAAACCAAACCTTATAATTCAAGCCTGTGATATCTGCTATATGAGTGTAACCAGGTTGCTCTTTTGCAAATGGACTGCTTTTTGCTCCATCAAGCTAAACACTCTATGAGCATCCTGTCTTTCATGCTTTCTTTAATCTTCCATATTGGGCATATGAGCCTTACTCATAAATTATCACTTTTCTATTAAAATCTTTAAAACTGTTCTGACAGTAGTAGACACCTGTCTGTCAGTAGATCAAGGTGACCAGTTTATATCAGATGAGATGCTACTCAGTCATCAAGCAGGTATAATGTATTAGCTGTTGACCTGAGCTAGTTTTTATATGTGTGACCTACAGGTTAAAGCAGTGAACATTGACTGCCAACTTGCTAAAGTTATCCAGTTCCTCTCCAAATTCTCCTAAACACAAAAGCATAACTTAGGAGGTTTAGACATTTATCTGTTCATTAGCATTTGAGCTAACCTTAGAAATTCTGGGATAACTCTTCCCATTTTCAAGAAGGTCCTTGAGAGAGAAAAGAAAAAGCAAAGCTGCATTGTCATTTCAGTCCAAGTAGGGTGCTTTCATAAAACAATCACCAACAAAATTAGGAAAACCCATGTTATGCATAGGTCTTCAATGTATTTTTTAAACGTATCTCTTTATATAATAATGTAACATACACTCTTTAGCTTAGTTAACAACAGATTTCAGAACTGAATTTTGGAAGAATAAGTATTACCAACTTTTGAGTCACACTTTAGTACTGCTAAGTAACTTTGGAATTATCAAAACCAGGTAAGCTTGAGGGAGAAAAACCTTATGACAATGTTTTTAATAGCTACACAAATGGTTAGCTGACCTTGAAAAGCTTTCCCTGCTTTTGCTGCTGTTTCCTTATATGCTAAGTGACAACAACACCAAAATTTTGAAGGTGAAATTATTAATTATTATTAGCTACATGACTAATATTAAATTACAAGTGTACTTCTGCCTTGGGATAGATCAAGTGGCTTTTAAAGCTCTTCAGTATCTTTGCCTTTATCAAGCTGTGATGGTTATTAATTAAATCTTGTCCAACCGATTTACTTAGCAACATGGGTTGTGGCGCAGGCAAGATAACATCCCTTTGGTGCTCTTTTAAGACAGATTTTGATTTGCTAAAAGCTTGCCCAAGTAATATGTAAATCCTCATACACCGAAATGCTACGGCTTGAAATCCAGTGCATGTGGTTCATCTCTGCATGAGACACCGCTGACCACATCTGTTCAGTTCTGTAGTTTACTCGGAAGAAAGTCCCTACTCATTAGTGTCCTTCACTCCTTCCTGATCCTTTAGGAATGCTGATGTTTCAGGTAGCAGCTTAGAACACTGGCAATTATTTTGACTCCTGTAACATGGAAATAGCGTAAAGAACTTAGCACTGAAATGGAGTTTTCATATGGGCATAAGTCAAGGGAACAAGATTAGAACCAAGGACTTCCATTCAAAACACCATCTTGGGGAAATGCCAAGAGAAGCAAACTGCAGAGTCTTATTATTTTCAAGACAACAGGCTATTAAAAAAAAAAAAAAAGACTGAAATCCACGGAACAATTGATCCTGTCTCAATTTTGGGATTTCTGCAGAGTCTCTTAGCCTGTAGAAACACCTCCTGCATGGAAAAACTAAATCATCTCTCACGATTTTCCTTTGCCTTCCAAAGAGGCAGGAAGATACCCATTTCCCTACAGCCAGGTGATTAGGATTTAACTTCATAATAATGATTCATAGGCAAACAATGATCAAGGTCCTTCAGTCACACAGTACAGTAGCTTTAAAGTCTTATCTGAAGAAGTTATTTTATGTGTAAGCTTTGTTATGAAAAGCTCCATGCAAGATGACACATTGATTAGGGGACAAGGAAAACTGCCTATGACACAGCTTGTGATAGGTCTCTAGGAAACAATGTACCAGGAACAGAAATTTCTCTTGACTCTTTCCCCCCTCCCCTCCTTTCTTTGCAAGGTAATTTTTATTCTTCATGGATATTTGAAATATTCTTTTATTTCAGTTTAGCAACTATGACAGAGTCCTCAGACCTTTCCATAAGAAACTCAGATAACTCCTCAGGAGCAAAACAATTTAAAATAATCAGGAGAAAAATGGCAATGATGAAAGAGTTTTTCAGAACCAACACCAAAGTTCACAAGGTAACTGCACAATTACTTTACAAGGTAACTTTACAGGTTTTGAATAAAAATAACCCCTTGAACATGAAATTAAACTAAATATATTTAATTTAATGATTAAATTAAGACCAATAGCCTGTTTGGGAAGCTAGATCCAGGGATTTAACACAGACAATTTCAAATGGTATATAACCTCGTAGGTATGTTGAAAGACCAAAAGTTTTTGAATGGTAGCCAGCAACTGACATAAAAACAGTAGTAAAAGCTTGACTTTAAGCCTTTGAATTGCTTCCTTAGTACTTTGACCATACACAGCATGAGTTAGAAACCATAAGGTTTTGAACTCTCACAAATGTGAATAAAAGAGGCTGTACATAGAATAAAGCTCTAATAGTGAAGGCATCCTGGCCTATGCTGGACACCTTGTCTTCTCCCTTTTGAACCACAAGACAGAAGAAAAAATAAGAGAAAAATCTTCACTACAGTTTTCAAATGGATAGATGAATATCTTTTTCTCAAAATAGATGGCATTTGTTTTACTTCTTATGGATTACATATTTGGAAGAAAGTAGGAAATACATAGGCAGAGCTACTAGCATGCAATGTCTTTAATAAGGAAACACTCTGGTTATTAACAGGACTAGCAGCCTAATAACTTTTTTTTGACTGGTCAAATCTGTTTTATGTCCTTCAAAATCCCATGTGGTAGCTCTTATTGACTTGTGGTGACATTTACCAGAAAAGACAGAACTCTTCCCTCACCAACCCCTTGCTATTATACTCAGCCAATACATTGCTTAGGACTAACCAAGTTGCTTCCAAACCCAGAGCCTAAAGTCAATAAAAGCTTTATAAGATTTCCCACTTTCCCCACAGGAGAAAAATAGCTGGGAGTTTGTTGTTTGGAAAGGCATTGATTAGCATATTGCTGGAACAGACTGTTGACCTAACTATCACAGACTCAGCATGAAGAAATCTCCTAAGAACAAGTATCTAGTAGAGTAAGAACCCATTTTTCTCGCCTCATTAACCATTTCTTGAACTTAGAAGTTCTATATTTCATTTGTTATATTAGTCAGTCAACTCAAGAAATGCAAAAAATAATTCAACATCTAATGAACGCAAACTATCAACTCACCTAGAAACAGAAGAAATCATTCCATATGCATTTAAAAAAAATCTATGAAATAAAGATGTAGTATTTTCTTGTGCTTTTTATTTTTCAAGCTATTTATTTAAATAAAATTGAAAATGATCAGGAGATAGTTCAAGTGTCAGGACACCCCCAGAGCATAAAAAGTGTCTTTTCAGACACTCAGCTATCCGAGACAGCAGGACATAACCAATGTGGGACTGCTCTATCTGTAACACTCCTGTTAACCCAGCTGAGATACAGAATTCAGAATGCTTGCCACAAGCTTGCAAGATGTTTAAAGACACTGTGTTTCTCTTGATCTTGGGTGGGGGGGATAAAAAGGAAAAAATACTTACGCTGAAGGAAAAATCTATTTGGGACTGCATCAGGAGACAGATCATTGCAATAGTATATTGCAGTGGAACAGAGTATTTTTAGGTACTTTAAGAATGGGAACTATAGGCTTCTTGTGTAGAATTAAGGGAATACAAGATATGAGAGAGCCACACTGCCTCCTTTCTTCCTGCCTGCACTTGGTTTGTTTTCCCAAAAAGTTGATCTAGTGTTATTCCCAATGCCAATTTTGGGTTAATGAGGCATCCACGCTTCCTCAGGGAAGATCTGGTTTTAAAGTACTGTTGTTTATGTTCTGTCTGAGTGTATGCTGTACAGTTGATGTTGGCAATGGAGTGATACTGAAGAAAAGACACTTTTAGCAAAATAATACCCCAAACAGATCTCAACATATGATGCTCCATCATTGCTGGAGATAGACAATGCCCCTTGTCCCCAGGAATCACTGAATGTCTTGTGCAGTTTCTCTAGCATGCTTTTCTGATAAAGAGCATGATGTTTTGCTGCTCTCAAAATGCAGAGTAATGTTTCTTCACCACAAGGAAAACCTTTCAGTGAACCAGTTCAGAGGGTGCAGTGAACAGCAAAAGTTTGGATAAAAAGTCTCTGAATACATGTTATCATGAATCCATTTGTATGGATGAATGTGAATTAGTTTTTTATGTACTAGCTCTGTTAGGGTGTGCTCCACTGTGAATGCATCCAGCCATATAAATCAGAAAGGATTTAGGCACATGCGTATGTATATGTACAAACGCATACACACACCCTTTTACTAAAACAGCAGAACAATGTACAGCATGATTCTCCCAGAATCTGAGTTGATACAGATCCTGCCTCATGGCAGAAAGCTAAATGCCTCATTACCCAATTATGCCCACAAAATAACTCTGTATCATTCTCATTTTTACAAATGAAGCACTGAGGCAAAACATAAATTGATTGCTCAGAGGTCAAATTATAGCTGACCCAGGATTGAATCCCAGCCCAAATCTTTATGTACCAGATGATGCTCCTATAGTTTGGCTCTGAGATTTGGTTCATTTAAAGGAGGAGAGGAGTTTTTTCTGAAACAGAGATTTTGTAAGAGCAATGGACCTTCATAAGGTCATAGACTGTCCTTAAACTTCAGTCTTTAAAAACTGGAATAAGAATGCAAGACAAGATTGAATATGTGAATGAGAAAGTGGGCATTTTAGGGTGGCATAAGGGAGAAATCCTTCTAAAGGGAGACTTAAGGTAGAAATGTAAGTCAATACGATTATGCTAATGTACAATGGGCATCAATGTGGGGAAAAAGAAGCACCAAAGAAATTTCGTTTTGCATGCACTTTAGACGCCCACAATGTTTGTGTCTATGAACCAGTAACCCATAATTCATCATCGAAAAAAGAAACAAGAAAAAAAATACCAAAAAAATTAATCCGTCTGTTTAATATTTGGAATGAGAGAAATTGCTTTCTGTAAGTTCCTTTTCTTTCTCTCCCTTAGGGGGAAGTAGCAAATTTCCTCAGATGTAAAAATATATTCCATTACTGCATCTCCCCAGCTATTTTTCCGCAACACTGGTCATATTTTAAATGCAACTAAGCATCAGAATAAAGTATGGAGAACTTCTAAAGTGACAAATGAATGAATCCAGGCACTTTTAGTGGTTTCTGTTCTCTAATTCAGTTTGTGCCGATTTATTCAGGATTCTTCACTTCAGACAGTTTTTCATTCATTTCATCATCCTCTCATTGACCCTAAGATCCTTGAATTTGCATATCAACTTCTTGTGTGAAACTTTATCAAAGCTGTACTCAGATATAAGTGGAACAGATCTATAGCATTCCCAGTCTCTAATTTCTTTGTCCCACTTGCTCCTTGATTAGTTCTATCACGTGCTTCTGACAAGATCCAATTCTCTAAACCCGTGGCTCTTGGCTACTGCATAAGAGACTTTTATCTAACATACTAACAAGTTCATCCTTTATGAATAATTCTAGAAATCTTTCTCAAAACAGCGGTTAAATCTGCTGGCCTGTTGTTCTCTGCTTCACAACCTGAGTTGTCTGGCAGTGAACAAAACATCAAAATTATATAACTCTGGCAGTGTCTGATCAAATGAAGATGTCCTCTTAGTGTTTTGTACCTGCTTAGAGTTACATCTATAAGACAAGGTTTAGGATGTGCCTTGTCATCCGATCTGCTGTGGCATCAGTGCAAGATATAGCAGGGAAAGCGACAGCAAATAAATTGACTTCAAAGGCTGTTATGTGAGAGAGGATTTAGGAAGCAGGGATTTCTTTCCTGGGATGATATCACTTTCACAGTGTTGTAGGAAAGTATGGACAAAAACAACATGAAAAGATAAACCAATCTACCCAGTTGCCCAAGTCATATTACCACTGTATTTTGCCAGCCAGAGAGTTTTTGTCTAACCTGTCTTTGAGGACATACACTGACAGATCAACATAAGAGCCAGTCCACTACAGTGCTCCATTGCCTTCTTTCTGACAGAAAGCTTTCTGGTGAGCCTCTTCACTGAAAAATGTTGCAGATAAAAGTATTCTAAATGGCTTAAAATGTAATTAAACTATATTCAACATTTAAACCAAAATGGCAGCTAAAAGAGCATGATACCAACACACCTTTGAACACAGCAATTCCCTAAATTTCAGCTTATTAAATTCTGTGGAATACGTGAAGAAGCATATTGCTCTATGCCTAGTTTTTGCACTCTTTCCCTAAACAATCACTGCTTGTTAGAATCAGGGGCAAGATACTGAATCAAATGGCCTGTTCAATGCTCTATTGTTGACTTTGTGTTCCTATGGTCTTGGTCCTCTGCACTGGACTCTCTCCAGCGGTTCTGCATCTTTCCCAAAAAATGATTATCAATTGCAAAGCACTCTAGGTTACACTGGCAAGAGCTCCATGTTGCAGTCAAGTTGCTGTCACCTTGCACAATGTGGGCCTGCACTGCCATTTCCTCTGTCACATTTATGTTTCCTCTTGTTGCATAGAGGCCTTTGAGATCATAGATTCTCCATGATGGCCTAAGAAATGCTTCTTTAACCTGGTACCCTCTGTCTATCTGCAAAAATATCCTGTTGTCCACAAAGGTTCTTGGGATGATATCTATTATCTGTAGTTAGCTCATCTTTTTGCAGCATTTTTTACTCCTTTTAGTCATTATCTACTCTTTGTATTAATATTATTTTATCTCTTCCTTTGTAAGGACTCCAGTGAAAAAACTCATCTCCTTTAGAGCTGCTTGCCCTCACCTAGGAGAAAGAGTTCTCTACTCTTTTTCAGGGACTGAATTTTTCCCTCTTTCTTCTTTTATCACCAAGGCTACAAGCCTTGGCAACAGGGAAAACAGAACATCTATTTTTAGAACCAATGAGTGAGAAGTGCAAAGACCTAGAGATGGACCAATTAGTAACTACTCTGTATCTGTAACATTCAGTTTCAGATGGAATAGGAAAAGGCAAATCTGAAGATCATTTGCATGAGATACTGGAAACAATGAGAGCAATCTGATACTGCCCAAGGAAAATATATAATGACAAAACAGTATGGGATCTAAAATTGGATCCTGTAGAACCCCAGCATTAATGACTGTTTCATTAAAGAGGCTTAGCTACAACAAGCAGGCTTCCCTGAAAGAAATACGACTCATGAAATTCTAGATAACCCAGAAGAGATAGTTAATCTCTGCTGTAGAAACTGATGTTCATTTGTAACAAATGATGCAAAAAAATACTAGAAGGATGGATTAACATGGTGTTTTTTAGTAAATATGTGACGAGAGCTCTGCTGGATACTTCTATTAAGCATCTGGGGCGAATGACAATTGAAGTCAGTGCTGAAATTTCTTGCACATGTTGATTACTAGAGCATGTTCTTCCACCTGAACTACAGCCTCATATTGAATAAATGGATACTAAAATAGGCTGTATGAAAACTAATTCTCCGTAAGAAAGACTGAACAATATAGGATGTATCACAGTTAAATCCAAACATGTCAAATGAAACATGCCTAAACAGATATAATACAGGAAATGGTAGACTATCTGCAGGGAACAAAATTAGTACAACACTGATTATAAACAACCACTTCAGATTAAATGAACAATCTTCTATTACTGTGTCACTGACTAATAGGTTAGTTGAAAGCAGGCCTAGATCTAATTTTTCCATAAGAATTTATTCAAGTTGTTGTATTATTCTTTTTTTGGGGAACAATTGATTTTGAAAACCCACTACTATTTATTCATGCTGCCCAGACAATTACAGCTAAAATTTCTAGTACTTAAACTTGTGTTAATGAAATACCAGTAAATAGTGAGTGGCAAATAAACACAACTTTAATGCCCTTGTTCTGCCACACTGTCTGAATACAGGAAGCAGTAAGAATTTATTAGATGGGCAATGAGGCTTTACTAAAACATGGAGAGTAGCATTTCTGGGATTAGGACTGACACTCAGATCCTTTCTGGAGACTTCTCCTCCTGTGGTTTTGCCTAGACAGTTTAAAGGTTGAGGGTCTCACCTACTGTATTGGCATTGAGGAGAGCTTGCCGCAGATCTGAGCCATGTGATCCGCCTGGAGATTCTTTCTCACTCTTCTCAAATGTTAATATTTAAATCTTTACCATCCCCATTATACTTCTCAGCCTTTCACAGTTAGGCAAGTTTTAATTTCACCAGCAATAAGACTGTTCTCCTCAAAAGGTTCCTGGGCAATTCCATCTGCCACAGGATCAACAATTCACTCTCATCAACCAGACTCTTCCAGAAGCAATTTTGGCTGTCTGCATGGGAAGTACTGAGTGTACTAGTGAAAAACAGATAATTGTGACTCTTCCTAGGTGATTACATTCATTAGCTGAAGATACAGAGGGAACATTAATGTCAGCTTAATAAAGTAAATCACAGGGGAAGGAGTTTGACGGTTAAGACCCTAGAATGAAATATCAGCAAACTCAGCACCACTCTTTGAGTGCCCTCAAAAACTGCAGTAACTTATCCTGCTTCTCACTTTTTTTGTGGTCCTTGGGTCAGGGACTGTGTGTGTTGAATTTACTTCAGCCATCACTGCTCTGTCACGAAACACTTACAAAATACAGAGAACATGAATAGAGTTCACCGCAGAATCATGAAGAGATGGCACTAAAGGTACTCTGCTCATGCCTTGGAGGTTCACTTAGGTAGTCATTCAATTACTTGGCTAGCAAAGGACTGTCAGAAGGAGAAGGATTCAAATTGAGTGTGTTAGAAAGAGGAACTGTAATATAAAATGCTGGTCTTATGCAGTCCTTTGAAAGAACAGAGTTAGGACTTTTCAGTGTACTATTGTTTGCCAGCAATGGAGAAGAAAGAGCTGTGGAAGTATATGTACTCACATATGTATATACACTCATATGCTTGCATATATTTGTATAAGTACAAGTTCCAAGGGAAAAAACCCCCACATTTGTGAGGAACAGAGAAGTGTGTCCCACACCATCAATCTTATCAACCAAGACCAAGCACTGAGCTGCTGGGCAGAGCACACTTTAACAAAGCCGGTTTCTCACAGCCTGAAAGCTATTCCTGTGAACATCCTTTCTCACACCTAAAGTCCCCTAGGCACAGAGCAACCGGCAGCCAGGATTCATGGAACCCACCCGCTGTACGGCACCATGTCCTTGCAATCTCTGCTTCCTCCCACAACTGCATTATAAAGCTGACCCCAGCTGCTGTAGCCAGGCCACAGCTGTTCCCCCCACAGCTCCCAAGTGTGAAAGCAGGTCTGAAGAACATTTAGAGACAAATACATGGAAGGAAAACAAACAAACAAACATAGCAAGACAAAAATCCTACCTAATTGATCACCAATGAGAAACTTTCAGTCATAATTCTTCACACCTTTTTCAGTTTCAAGTGTACCCTTTAATTTGTAGGTTACAATGAACCCATTTCTGATTAGTCTAAGATCTCCTTTTTATAGACTGCACCTGAAGGAGTGCCTGTGGTCCAGAGCTAACATTGTTTACTGATAAAGACTTCAGTAGAGTTTGAAGGTTTTAGAAAACACTGCATATTGTTAATCTGTCTTTGGGACATTAAGAATACTGAATATGTGACAGTCATACAGCACCAATGTCTGGCCAGACTTGAAACAGACCATGAAAGCAAGAATGTTGTTTATTTTCCTCATCCTTCCATTAGGGCTACTTAATAGTTAAGAGTGCTACCACAAAACAGAAGAACATCTTGCTCAGTGTCAGAAGAAAGCTTGTAACTCCAAACCCCACTCTCATGACCTGAACTGTGCCCCTTGCTGGAAACTGAGCAAGTTTCCCACTTACTCAGAGTCTGGTGCTGCTCATTTTCAAATGGGTGGCACTCTTCCCACCTACTCCTGTTCACAGAGCTGGCTCCTGCTTTGCCAGTTGATTTCACCTTCTAAGAATTATATTGTTTTCATCTTGAACTCTGAAAGCAAGGCAGTTTTTTGGTGTTTTGGACCATATTTATGAGCCTGGGTAGTAAAAGCAGCATGCAGGGGATCAGTCACACAGGGCTTTTGTGCTTTTACAGGAGAAATAAACTCACAAACTGAAGGGGCTACAGTTCCACAGGGTTAATTGGCTTTCAATTTTGAGACCAAATCATACCACTAATTAAAAAGAGTTGATTTAAGGTCTATGAATGATCACAAGACTGCCATCCTTTGCCTCCTTGTAGCCTCTCTCCTAAATATCTCCATTTTCAGGACTAGTTCTCCAAAAATTCTGAAATAAGCGATGATCTGAAAATTTGCTGAGTCTCTGGGTTAACACCCTGACTTGCCACTGTGATGTTAGTGAGCGAAGGTACTCAAGTACACTGTTCACAGATGTAATTGCCTTGAAAGAACAAACCTGAGGAAGAGCCCTAGTAGGTCACGGGCTTATAGTTTTAAAACTTTATTACCCATTAAAAGGCAAGATCACAAAACTGCAGTTTCCCTCAACATTTTTTTTTTTAAACTCTCAATCACAGCTAGTCATATAGTAAATGAAGTTGAACTGACTGCTTTACAGGAAAGTGTCTGGCTGGACAAAACAACATCGTGAGCTAACATGTAGATAATGAAGCTTTGCAAAAAAAGTTCTTCACTTGATTAATAGCCCAGCTCCAGCTGTTTTGATTTGTGATGTTAGAAAACCATTGCTGCTTACTTAGTAATATGGAAATATGCACCTTCCTGAGGACACTACCCAATGAATCTAATTGTTCATGAGACATGGTCTCAAATAACAGTTTTTGAAAACTAGCATATCTGAAAGAAAATAGAGAAGAGATTTGCAAAAGAAGTTTACAAGTGGGTACTTTATAAGCAATCTGAAAGGTTAAAAATGATGCAAGGAAAAGGTGATAATGAACTTTGAGATCAGTCACAGAGAAGCAAGCATCTCAACCATTTGATTTATTTTTTTCTCCTTTGTGAAGTTTCTGAGAAGTTTTTATCCATGGAAAAATTCAGGTCTATTTGGGTTATACAGTGATTGTGTCTAGGGAATTTCTCTTAGGGGTAAAACTTCCTGTATTTTATCAGTTTTATGTGACAAACAAAAGAGAGGGAAGGTAATAACAAATAAAAAAAGATTATTACACTTGGAAGTCTAAGATGTTTCCCTAAAGTAGAATTTTGTCATGACACAGGTGGTTTTGCCACTTAATTCCTGGTCATTATATCATGGTGTATTAGAAATTGTATAAGTGTGGAGAAAGAGGGAGAAAGAGCTTCTTCTGGCTGCAGAATCAGCATCAATGGCCATTACAAAGAGTGATAATTGAAATGGTATAAATGTATACACAGGTAAGACAGCTTTTTAGAAATACAATTTTTGCGTAGCTGGTTTGTGCTTTCCTTTTTTTTATGTGTCATTCAGAGGAAGCTACAACTTCACAGTTACTCTTCTCTGCCAGCACTTTTGGTAGGCTGATCATAGTTTTATAAATAAATACATCCATATAAACCCTTATTTCATTGAGCTGCTTTTACCAACAGTGACTTTTCAACATATGCATTTTTAGAAATAGTGGCCAAAACCACTGACTGGTATTTCTCCCTTCTCACCCAAACACACCTACAACCTCAGTTCTCAGTTGCAAATGCTCTTCATAAAGCATTTTTTAATGTGAAATAATCCCACAGTATATGACCTTGCAATTTTAAACTTACATTAGTAGCAGGGAGAAAGACACAACACTTGTGAACCAGAATGGATTTTCCCAGCAAGTTTCATTTCCTATCATACCCAGTTCAAGATTAGATACGTGATTTCACTTCAGAAAAGTGCAATATTGATTGTTATCTTCTGTCTTTCTCCTTTATTCAACATACAATATCATCTCAAGGACCCTGATGCTTTTGCAGCTGTGTAACAGGTGAGGAGTTACATATATGCAGAGTATTTTCACTAGTGAATTCTTCATTGTGCATGATGCAGGGTCATGGCTGTTCTTCATTTGTTTGGGAAATTGATTATAGCTCCTTAAAGCCTCTCAAGCAACACAAAGCAGACAGAAGAATTACGAGCTGGTTTAGTGCATTTTACCTTGATGGAAAGAGCTTGTAGCTCAGAGAAGCAGGTAGGAAATTATATATACACACAGCCTTCAGCCTGAGGCTTTCACTGCAAACTGCATGACTAAATCAGGGGCTTATTAGTACCTTGCTGATGACTTTGCTTTGAAAATATACTGCAGTGGGAAAAAGGTTGTTCACTACTGGCTAGGGGGATGTGTAGATGGAATATTTATCAAACCACTTTAACTGGTTGACATACGTTGTTCAAAGAGCAATCTTAAAAAAATTTGATTGAGGTATAACTGTGCTAACTGATTGAGTTTATCAAATTTGTTACACATTTTACATTTGCTAAAATTATAAGCAAGATTTCATACCAAATTTAGATTTGAATCCAAACCTAAATTTCATGCAGTATCTGAGGCTGGGCATAGCCGTTCCAGTTTTGATATTTGGTAGCTTTTCCATTATCTAACAGATTAGGGCAATTTGGCAGCTTGGCACACTGCTGTGGTTTTCCCTAGCCATGAACCAAACCTTGCACAGCTACCCCCTCACTTCCCCACCAATAGGACTGGGGAGAGAATTGGAAGGGCAAAAGCTGCATCACCAAAAGTCATGAACCTAAATCATCCAGAAGAAAGTATGTTCAATTTGCTAAATGCCTCCGGCATTGTCACAGACTCACTTTTGGAGGCAAGTTTCCTAGGATATACACCTTCTGTTTTTCATATAGGAATACCAATCTGAAAGATAAAATCCAATGAAGACACCTAACCTGTAAGGCTTAGTAAGAACAAGACTAGACCAGATTAGACTAAGACAGAACACCAGGTTGGAAGGGACCTCAAGGATCACTTGGTCCAATCTTGGTCCAATCTTTCTTACTAAAAGCATGGCCTAGAGAAAATGGGACAGTACCCTGTCCATCTGAATCTCAAAAATACCCAGTGTTGGAGAATTCTCTACTTCCCTGGGGACATTATTCCAATGGCTGATCTCATTGTGAGCTATTTTCCCATATTCAATCAGAATCTCCCAGGGATAACTTGTACCCATTACCCTTCCTCTTTTCCATATGGCTGTTGCTAAAAGGGGAGTTTTCATGTGTAGCCACCCCTGAATACTGGGACATGGTGATAAGGTCTCCCTTAAACCCTCTTTTCTCAAGGCTGCCCAAACCCAGCTCTCTCAGCCTTTCCTCATAGGGCAGCTTTCCAGTCCTTTGATCATCTCTGTTGTGGCCCTTCTCTGTATCCTCTCCAGCCTGTTCCTATGAGCTATGATTCTGAGGCACAAGGCCAGATCATCCTTTTAAGGCTGACACAAAATGAGGAGATGTTTAGGAAGGCTGTATTTTAATAATTTGTAAGATAGGGTTTTTAAATTTTTGAAAGTCAGTTTCATAATTTCTATACATTTATTAAATCATTTATTCGGTCTACAGCACCTTGTTTGAGAAAGTCACTAGATAGGTTTGCGTTAAGATTTCTGGAACATTAGTTCACTGCCAAAGACTGACAATATTCCCTCCCCTTCCCTGCTCCACCTTTTTTCCCCCTGAGAACTTCTGTATAACTAAGACTTCCAAAAATATTAATTTGCCCTCTGCTTGTCAAAATTCAAGTACTGTTTTCAAGCACTGACAGCAGATACTTACTATTACATCATTTGCCATTTGTTGGGGCCATTTCTTGCCCGTGTAAGTAAGTGTAGTAACACAATAATTTGGAAGAAAAGTCTGGTTTGAAAACTAGATGCCTCAATTGAAGATGTCATAGCAAAATCTGTGCATTCACTATTTAATAACAGAATACAAGTGGCAGCATTTGCAGACAGCAGAATATTTAGGTTGCTCAAGACTAAAAAAATACTGAGAGAATGTCAAAAGGAGAGATAAAACACAATGACTGCTGTCATTCTATGACAAAAGCATTGTGTATACTGAATAGATAATTAGTGACTGTAAATCTCCTGTAAGTGAGGGAAGAAAGATTTTGAATTAATTTGAGACATCCCTAAAAATACCTACTACATTTTCATCAGTAGTTAAGTACAAGGTAAACAGAAAGACTGGGCTAGCAAATAATTGAAAATACATCATTAAACCAGTTATAGGCATTCATCAAAAATAACATTTTCCCTCCCCATTGCTTTTGAGAGGGAAATGCAGCAATAAGAAATCCAAACACAGTTAAAAGATGTCTATAGGGGAATGGACAACTTTCAAAACAAAATAAATGTACAGAAAGGAAATAATCACTCCAAGGAACAGACTGAGAAGAAGCAACATGACAGAAGTATACAAATAATTAATATAATGGCTAATAAGAACCATGATACATCTACTTATCCTTGCTCATTCTGCAATTACAAAACCCACTTAAACACCTCATAGATTTAAAAAAACTTGGGTAGCAAGATTTTACAACCTCATATGAATATGATGATCTTCAAGACTAACAAGAATGTTCAGATGCTGAGGATAAGGAGGACACTTGAAAGTGGGAAAACAAAGACCATTATTGTTTGAGTTTTGGTGTAATCTAAATTCAAATCTGTTTTTAGAAGACATGGTTTTCTGCTGCATGTTGATTACTCTCAGTGTCTCCCACTGCAATGTTTAATTTCATAACTTCTCTAGATCTGTGAGTTTGATCTGTTATGGTAATTCCACCACACTAAAAATCAACTAAGTTATTAGCTTGTTGAGAATCCTTATTTTTTTCCTCCCCATGACACCAATACTCTTTTTCTAGAACAATCTGAAGTGTGTATTCTATGGCAAATATTTGCTCTAATCTGGAGAACAATAGTTTTTAGATATGGTTGGATGATGGAATTTCTATCTTCCCCTAAAAGCAGAAGCAGCCATACTTAAGGCAAAATCATGACAGGGAAAATTATTCATTTGTGCAGGAGCCTTAGTCTGAAGTTCCTTCTAAGGGTCCTTTTTCCATTGTTCCTTAGGCAGGCAACAGAGAGACGAACCTTATTTGGAAGCATAGACTGTGCCAGATGGAGCAGGCTGGTTTAAAAATGAAAGGGACACAAGGGCCTGTTTTCTGTAGGAGATAAACACAAAATATTCTGCACTGCCAGCACTTACGAGCCCTCATGTACCTTGGTGCAGCAGGCATCAGCTGGCTTTCAACTGCTCTGACGCCCACTCTGGCTGAGCTGCATCGAGTCCAGGAGCATCATCATCATGTCAGCCTTAACACCGCTTCCCAGTATTATCAGTGAGTGTAAAGTACTGGTCTTAATTTGCTATATTTAAAGTTGTTAGGTCTAGTGCCTGAAACATTCAGTGAAAAGCTATCCATGAGATGGTATGGACTCCATGTACCACAAACAGTTCAGCTTTTGGAAAACTCTCAAACTGAATTGACATTGCATGGTACTTTTTCTCAGAAGGAGTAATGGTGAAGGGAGGACGAAGTGAGCAGGAGCCTTAAGCCGTTGAGACTGAGAATTCCTTCTATATTAATATCCAAGAAATATTTAGGTGTCATTTAGAAGGCATAAGTACTATGTAGAGTTGCAGAGAGCTGGAAGCATTAACTACACATGAAGATCTCTCTCTTTCTGATAATAATGTCAGAAATCTCACCAAAATTCTTTTAAACATCACAAGATTTTTTTCAACTCATTACTGGACTAAACCCATTATTTTTTCCCTACCTTGTATAATAACCATCTCATAGTTGGCAGTTAATGTGAAACAGCCGTACAAATGAAGTGAGTAATACTTAGTGATACGAGGTTCCATAAAATTCCTATTTGAACTGGTTTTTATTTATTATTTGCATTCAGAAAAACTTATTCTAATATCTTTGCCTAGTTAGGACTTGGTTTCCAGGCAGTAAGATGAAGAGTCCTTTGTGAACTTGTAGATACACATCTAATATCTGTAGTCAATTATTTTCCCAAATACACATTTGTCTGCAGTATTATAGTGATAAGCAATTTCCTCTGTAATTCTGGATAGTTTTGTTACTGTACTGTACTGTACAGGAATTACAAGAATATGGATCAGAAATGTATTCACAGTCTACAGCTACCCAAAAGGAGGTTGTAGCAAGCTGGGGGTCGGCCTCTTCTCTCAGGCAACCGGTGACAGAGTGAGAGGAAATGGACTCAAGCTGTGCCAGGGGAGATGTAGGTAGGACATCAGGAGGAACTTCACAGAAAGGGTTGTTAAATATTGGAATGGGCTGCCCAGCAAGGTGGTGGAGTCACCATCCGTGGAGGAGTTCAGGACGTGGCACTCAGTGTGGTCGTAGTTGGACTCAATCTCAGAGGCCTTTCCAACAGAATTCATTCTGTGTGTGATTCTGTCCTGCCCGTGCTCCCTTCTTGTGCACCTGCTCACTGCCAGAGCACGGGACACAGAAGTGTTACCAATTTAGAGTAAGCACTACTAGGCAACAACCACAACATCAGTGTGTTATCAATGTTATTCTCATACTGAATCCAAAACCCAGCATTGTATCAGCTACTAAGAAGAAAATTAACTCTATCCTATCTGAAACTGGGACAAGCCTGGACCAGGCTGCACATACTGTAGTTTTTTCTGTCATTTAAACTCAAAGAATTTTTCTGAACTAGTTAGAATAGTGTGATCTCTATTTTATCCTTTACACATCTTTTCAGTTAATCAGTAGACTATGAGCATGAGAATGGGGTAATTTTTTTGGGAATTTTTGAATCCTGTAAGGAGAAAAATGTATCTAAATGCCTCTAAATCCCCTCTTCCGTTTTTTTCTTTGAGGGAGTTATGTGAGCTAGTGTTATGGAAAAACATGCTATACAAATGGAACCACACCACTTGAAGCAAATAAGGATTTTGAAGGACTAGAAAAGCATCCCATCTTCTTGCCATGACAACAGCAATAATATGTTCTGTTAGGGCTCTTGAATATGATCAAGAGAATCAGTTGGTAGTGTTGTTACTAATAGCTGCAGCCCTATATCTATTTGACTATGTAAAGTAATCTATTGAGGAAGAATATGATAGATTATACAAAGCTGGTTTATACTCAGAACCGAAGTGCGGTAAAATGAGTGGTGTCCCTCAGGAGTCTGTACTGGGACCAGTAGTGTTTAACATTTTCATCAATTACATATCCAGTGGGATCTCTGGAAACACTCAAGGTCAGATTGGATGGGGCTCTGATCAATATAATCTAGTTGAAGATGTCCCTGCACATTACAGGCGGGTTGGACCAGAGGGCCTTTAAAGGTCCCTTCCAATCCAAATTTTTCTATGGTTCTACAACTCTGTGAAATACTGTGTTTGAAGTTTGCCGTAATTAATTGGGATAGGAAGTCAAAACAGGGCTCTTCCCACAGCGCTGCTTCTGAGTGACCTTTTAGAGTCTCTAAAAACAAAGTCTGTTTGAAAAATAAAGTAAGTGAGCAATCTGTCACTACACTAGAGCCCAGACAAGTCAATGGAAGCCTAAGCCATTCAAGAGTTCCCTCATTTACTAGAACTTGCATCATAAGAAGAAATTTTATGTAATTAAAATAATTACTTATTATCATACCTGTTTAAATGGCTCTGGCAGAGTCCCTGAATGACAGATACTCAGTATTTCTGGTGCTGACAGATTTTCACAAAATGACATTCATCAGTCTTGGCATAGTTACTCCTATTGAAATAGGAGCCACACATGTTAATACAACACGTACATGGCATTTAAGGTTTAATCAAAGTAATTCTATTTCTGAATTTTTGATTGACAGACTCTTCTTCCTGCTCCCTTAACTCAGCTATGTCATTATTAGCACACACACTTCTGATCAATGTAGCAGTAAATTTCTGGGTTGATCTAACCATGATTTACCCACACAAGTGGGTAAAAATATTGTTTGTGATGCAGATCCATTAACCCCTTTCATAATGGATCATGCTGGTGTGTCCTAGCCATGTAGACCCTCCCTGCAAAGAAAAGTTCATCTCTGCATCTGTTAAACAGATGCTGCAATACTCATTAATACAAGCTTTGGAATGGGAAGGCTTGGTTCCAAGCTGGGCTATTGACAGAGATGGGTTTGTCTTGATGTTCTTATAAGCAGAACATAGAGTGGTCTGGAGGCTTGGGCTGTGATAACAGCTGCTTTCAAATCTTGAATACTCATTTTGGAAGGAGTTTTTAATAGAATTTTTAATAATTTTTTAAATATAATTTCAAACCTAGAAAGTCAATACTGATTATTTGGTTATTAAAAACAAATAATAATACACAGATAGATTTATGTTCATAAGCATTTCTCACAAGTGGACCATATTCATCTGAAGGCAAAATGCACTTTCAAGAGTTTTGTTGTTCTTAGCATGAGTTGTGAGCTGATATAAATAAAAAGAAAGAAGAATGGTGTTCTAACTTTGAGGATGGCTATCAAAATTGGAAGCAACTGGTAAATCAGAAGCCAGAAGCTTCAAAATGCTGACATTCAAGACTGATTCCGTATAGCACAAGATTTCTTTTCCTGGGTACATACAAATAATTCATTCACATATAAAATGCATGAAATGTTGAAGCTCACCTTCTGGAAATCTACTTTGATTTCCAATTTAAGAAAGCCTACTCTCATCATCCTAAAGACCTTCTGAATACTTAGTGCAGAGTCCTGTACTTCCAAAATAATTCTTATTCAATTTCAATTTTTAAAAAAACCCCTCACACTAAGTAGTCATAAGTTTAAAGCATACAGAGAATGTGAAAAGTACTGAAGAAATTAAAGGGCTTCTTTGTATATGACATTTTCAGTACAAGTTCTGTCATTGCTCTTCCACTGCCTTAATATCTACCGAGCCCTTTGCAGTCATACTTTCTCAGCGGTGCTGATATTCTTGTACTACACAACATCTGTGCAGAAAGCCTCAATTATTTTGTGGCACTTGGTCAGAGATAAGCTCAGCAAAAGCCATCCCGTTGTTTAGAGAGGGGTGTACATCATTGCAGAAGGGACTGTGACCACTGCCTGCCAACTGTGTTGATAAAACATGAAGCAGGAATACAGCAAGGATTCAACTTTTGATCATGACTTTCCAAAATAATGTTACACATCATTATACACATCACAGAGGAACAGACAATTATGCAAGATACTTCACAGAATTCATTTTTTCCTTGGGAATTGTATGCATGCGGAACAGCTTGAGGGACGGAAATGACAATCCCACAGCAGCGAGGGGACAGCAGCGAGTTGTGCTCATTTCAATGCTTGAGAGTCCTTGTAGCAAAAAACCCAAAGCAACAGCTATGGGGAGAGATGAAAGCTAGCACAACCAGCAGTGTCAATGCTAATGAGGAAAGACTATCAATGCAGATTCTCTGTTGGCCACATCAGTAGGACAATGAAGCTCAATCTGCTGAATGTTCCAAAAATAAAATGACAAATTAAGCATCATCTAACAGTTCTAAGAGTATGACAACAGCTTTTATGCTTCCTGTCGAAAACCATATATTATTGTGGAACATATGTAAATACACATTGTGTATCACAGAGCCATTCTTCACCCATAAAAACGCACCCAGCCAGAGTCTGGCAGGTGCAAATGAGAAGGTTTAAAAATTACCAGCAAAAATAGCAAGGAAATAAAATACACAGTGGATATAGATCCTATTGGCTACCTTCACAAACCTGTTGATGGACAGATATTAAAAAACATCTATACGGATGCCCTAAAGATGACAAACAATTCATTTTTACTAGTGATCTGAATCAATAGCTGCATTGCATTACCAGCAAAAGAAAGATCAGAGAAAAGAATAAATGTCATACTGAGAGAAAGTACAGCGTCTCACGAAAGAGAATGGTTATGAGAAGGCCTGGTTATAGGTAGAGAACCAACTGAGACTGATGCTGCTTAACTGAATTTCACAGGTATTTTAGTAGTGCAAAAGGGTGACATCTATACTATGGGGAAGTGAGTTTTGTAACCTGCACCTTCCAATACTCTCCCAACTAAAGCAGCAGGTGTAGGAAGAGCTAAAGACCTTGCAAGAAGGCTGCATAAATTTAACCCACTGCACATTTTGAATCATGGAATGATGTGTTTTGTCTTGGGAGAAGCACAACTAATCACATCAGTAGTTCTATTTTGGAAATGTTTTCTTCATCAGCCTGGCACATGGAACACTCAACAGCACAATCACCATACCGCCAGGAATTATGCTGAACAAAATGCTGATATGCAGACCTTGGTGAAGGTACTGTTACTTAATCTCCAAAACAGGTCAGTAATTTGTCACATCAGCCCTTTTATGAACCATCAACCTCATTATCATAGTTCACTGCACAAGCTACCCTTGGGAGTCCAATGCTAATAATGTGCAGAGAGAGGTAAGACACACAGTCCAAACTCCGTCATTATAGATCCACTTTAAGGAAACACTTACATATTAGGGTGAAACAAGCATTACATTTAGAAAAACAAAAATCAATACAAGGAACCCAAAAGCTAAATGTGTTTTTTTCAAGTAATACCATCAAAATTAACTCTGAGAAGCAGCCCAGGAAACTACTCAAGTGACAAGTATCATTGATCTAGCTGTTAGCAAGCCAGTATGAATGGCATCATTATGCACTCACCCTTACTGGTAAAGAGACAGCATGGGAGAAGAACTGCATATTTGAACAGGAACATGCTTTAAAACAAAGGGTAAAAAGGACCTTCAATTTTGCTTGTATGGCTGTATTATTCCCCAGGTATAAATGACAACAGTGCCTAAGGCCTCAAGTCTGTAAGTTGCTGGCTGTTCCAGGGAGCTCTTACTGGTTTTATTGAATTTATGGGAGCTGAGGTATTTAGTGCCTTCTTGGTATCATTGACACAAATTTCCCTCTACGAAGCTTTGAAAATCTGTGGTATGGTAAAGCAGAGATAAGTTTGCTCATGAAATTTCATTGACAACATTAAATATTCTAAATAGATATCAGACCTACCTCTATTTTTTGATGTAGCCACTGGGAAATAAATAAGAGGACCATCAGTCTTTTTCTTATGGATGAAGCTAAGTGAGAGGAAACTTAAAGTAAAAGCAATTTGTTGTAAATAAAAAAATACTTCTTTCTCTTCAATAACACAGAAGTAGATCACCTCACAACCTCTAGTACTTTATCTCTTTTAAACTCACTTTCTTTTCTACTCTTGAGTTTCATCTTGGCCCTATTGTCCTCTTTGTGGCACTACTGTAGTATTCCGTAGGAAAGGGGTAATGCCTCAAATGTCTGATATAGCATTTTGAGAACTTAATACAGACACGAATTCTGTATCAACTTTACATTTTCAGTTTATCTCTGGATCTGAAAACAACTTCCCCATGAAAAGAAAAAAAATATTTTTAAGACATCAGAAGGTCTGAATGTAGATTTGTTGCTCTTTTCTACAACTCTTATGGGCCATTATTTTTCTTAAAATTTAAGTATACTCAGATCAAACTTTCCTCATACACATTTTATTTGTTGCCATTAAACACCAGTGATCCAAAATAGCCACTGTGGAGAAGTTTATTCTCTATAGCATACTGTGACTAGGTGTACTGGTATTACTTTTCTTCAGAAAATAATGTTGAGCAAAAGGAGGTGGATGAGCAACAGGTCATAGAAGGCTAGACAAAATAAATACATTTCAAATACATTTCAAAACTTAAAAGGAAGATATGGCAAAGCAGACTTATTCGGTTCTGAAAATTTAGTAACCTGAAGTTACACTGAGTTACATCAAGTGACCTTGAAGGCTGGAAAAGAATTGGAGGAGCTACCAAAGAGTAGTAGGGTTTTACTTCCAAAATTTTATTCTGCTTTACAGGTTAGCTCAGCCAAAAATGCAAGACAACAGCACAATTTTTGGTTAGTTGCCAGCCCACTGGGAGATCATACACACCCATTTTTATTTTGTTTGTTATGTGCTGACCTAAACTGACTTCATGTTCTTCAGTACATCATTTTTAGTAATGCTTCTCCCTGTTTTCTTTTCCATGTACTGCCTTGGAAGTAGACCAACTAGAACTGAAATACAGTAGGTTTCAAACCACATGGATCAAAAACAGAGATGGAAATACCATTTTTCCATGGTTTTTTACCAATCTGTACCAGGTAAGTCTCTGGCTCCTTGGAACAATTGCTTCTATTGTGCTATCAAGGTTTCAGTTTTAAAATGCCAGCCTGTTGTACAAAGGAGTAGTTCTGCTACCCTCCATTCTCCTTTCTTTCAGCACTCCTCTGACTGAAGAGTAACAAGCTCAGGGAATCACACTGGGAACTGACAGAACAGGGGTTCCCCAAACCGGCTCATTGTGGGGTCAGCCAAACCCTAGAGCCAGCCCAGAGGACTGAAGTGGGACCATGTGTGTTAAAGTAGCACAAGAAGCCCCCTGTTTGGTCCCAGGTTCTCATTGGACTGGCTTACTAGCTGAAGGCACACATTCAGAAAGCCTATATCTTTTCAGAAATGTTCCTTTGTAGAATGTAAAATGATTTGGAAATGTGTCCTCTAACAGTATTTGCAGAAAATGTCAATGCCTCCTCTAAAATACCCTAGTGCTCCTCTAAAACAGCCTTGATGCTTCCTTCTACTGTTACAGGTGTTTTCATTATTTCCCCTGCTCGTTTTTTTCTCCACGTCAACACATCATATTCTAGAATGTGGTGGTCTGAAACGTGGTGTGAAAATTCACATTTTACTACTTGGATCAGTGGTTTGATTATGAACATATAATCTGACAAACGTTCAATACTACTGACGATCAGACCCCCTAAACACATAGAGTAATTATCAGCCTTTGAGCTTTGCTTGTGAAAGTCTGTTTTTTTCCCATAAGGAGCTGGCAAGAGATGAGGATGTCTTTTTACTACCTGCACAGACCCTGAATAAATGTGTCCATTAACTTTTCTTTAGCCGCCCCGAAATAATGAAAACAGTGCCGTGCTTCGGTTTACTGATTCTTATCCCTGGGGCGGAAGAATGTAAGTGAAGAAAAATTGTGACCAAATCTTAGAAAATTTAATGAATTGGTAGGACTGAAATGCATTGTGAACTGTTTTCGTATTTGTGTTATAGTTCATGTAAAAAAACCCATCAGAATAAATTGAAAAATGCATTTACTATCTCCAACACTTCAGATCTTATATGAAGAATATCTCAAGTAGCACAAAGAAAAAACTGAAACAAGATACAAAAGGGAAATGTGTGATGTCAGCTATAAAGATATTTCAGATATGATTGAATGACGAAGTTTTTTTTGAAAGTAGAATTATTCTCGAATAATGTGAGGCCTTCTCCCTCCTCTTTGCCCTCTTCTTCAGCACTCAAAGTCCTGGCAGAAGTAATTTTTAAGTTTTCTCTCGAGAGAAGAGTGAGACAAATCACAGCACCAATAGCCTTGATTTAATTAAAAGGGAGAGAAATTCTTTTAAAGCACCCTTCTACTTGAGGAACAAAGGAGACAAAAAGCAGAGTAACACCGGTGGGGCTCACAATGCTCGCCAGGAACTGCGGAAATCAAAGCGCTCAGTGCTGACCAGAGCACAAAAGGGAACAAAGCAGTGGTACCTGCTGGCAGGAGGCTGCCGAAGCTCGGAGCGCTCCCGGTGGCGATGGCGATTCTCGCCGCGGCAGGCAGGCTGTGCCGCTCCGAGGCGGCCGCGCCCCGCCCCGGCGGTGCCTTGGGGATGCGCCGCTCCAGGTGTGGGCCCTCAGCCCTCAGCCCTCAGCTGCCCCGGGACGGCCTCGGGAAAAGGATTTCCGGATTGCCTCGGCTGAGAGCGAGCCGGTGCTCGCTGAGCGGAACGAGGGCCCTGCGGGTCTGGAAGGAGAGACAGGAAGAAATACATTCTTCACCCGTCTCCTTGCTGCCTGTGCTCAAGGCAAGGGTTTGAGCACGTTCTCCTGTATTCGAGTGACTGTTTCCTGGCAGAGCCCAGCCTGTGAGTGTTTTGGAGCCGAGCAGGGCTGGAGGCAGAGGGGTGGGAAAGGCTGGGACAGGGGCAGAGCGGGGCAGGTGCCGTCAGGTGAGGCCGGACGTGCGCCCGTGCTTTGCCTTGTGCTGCGCTCAGGTTGGAGCAGGGCGTGTGGGCTCGAGGGGCTTTCTCTGCACCCCTTTCCCCCTTCCGCAGCCTCTGCAGTGGTACCACAAAGGTCTGTGGCTCCTTTAGAGAAGGCATAGACAAGCCTTCGAGGGAGTTCTCCGCAGGCTGTAACTCTGTGTGAGGTGGCTCCTGGGGAAATAGCATCAAGCTGAAAACTGCTTGTTTCCTGACCCACGGCCGTGCTCCGTGGCCTTACCCGGGGAGAGCTGAGAGCGGGCAGGTGGCTCTCGGTGTGGCCATGCTGTGAAGCATTAAGGGCTGAGACCTCCAGGCTCTTGCGCTTATCCTCCCATGTGATGCTACTTGCCATGCCTGAGCTAATGATACAGGATGATTAGATTTGAAGCTAGGATTATGGAGTGGCACTTCCTCCATTTCCAGAATTTTATTTTTTTGAAGGTCAGGTAATAAGATTACAGTGCATTGCTTTGTATCATAAATTTTAAATCATATTCTCGTATGTTGACTCCATACTTTAGATCACTATGCCTTTGAACTCTACTGAGCAGAAGTTTAATACCTCTCTTGAATACCAAAAGTTTAATATTTCTCTGTATTACTCTTGAATAACTAGGGCATAAACTATGTAAACCAAGAATTTTTGAGCTAAATCATGTCAAGAGTCCATCTACTTCCCAAATATTGAGTTGCAGTAAGAGCGAGACTAGCGGAAGGATACTTCATATACTCTTAGCTTTGTTGGTATTTTCAAGAGGCTTGCCAGACTAGAAGTAGCTCTGAGTATTTAGTAACTATCTGACTTTCTTGTCGGTCATCCTTGAATTCATCTGGTCTTTGACATACTTGAATCTTTTCTCAGTGAGTTTCATAGGTCTGTTTTGTAATATTTGTACTGTGAAACAGAAGTGCTTCACTATCTACAGCCAGCTGTGTTTCCAGTACAGACACAGTGTACAGCAATATCAAACAGCAGCTTTTCATACATAAGTCTTAACTAACTTTTACTCATGTTTTGCAATAAAGAGGAAACACTGGACAATCAGAAACCCTTTCCTTCAAAGGTCTTGGTGTGTAAACACTGTGCTTCGACACCCAATGCAAGTTCTAATTTCCCTCCAGACTGCAGAATGCCAGGCTAAATTTTTAACATTTTAAAATATTTTAACATTTTTATCAAATTTTTGCTCCCACTAGGTGGCATACATTGTAAATGCACGCTATTAACCTTTGGGGGAGAACAACTCATTATAAACCTTAGCAATCAAAAATTGTATCTTTTTTTTTTTTTTGCCTGTGCCCTCCTAATCCATGCTATCTATTTTACTTAAAATTCAAGACTCCTGACGCTGCTTGTCAATGGATGTAACTAAATAGGCTTTTTTACTATTAGTCAGCACAACTCGCAGGGTATGAACACCTTAAATTAGTTGTAACAACCAAAGACTTAACCAACATTGATTCCAGCTCTCAATCTGAAAAATGATACATGTCCATTTGGGAAAGTTTCTGTCTGTTTTCTTTTCACTGTGCTGATCTCGTTTATTCATATAATCCGTCACAGTCCCTAATTGTTTCTATTGTGGTGTTAGGTGTTTGAAGAAAATTTGAAGAGCTTATGTTGTTTTTATTTTGCAGCTTAGAATGTGATACCTTTATAAACTGCACTGCCTGCTTATTTATTAAGTTTGTATTAGATGCATGAGTCAGTAAAATAAAAATAAACAAAGAGCACAGCAGACATTAGTTTTCATAACGTTTGTAGTCCTCACTGTTTCTGTTCAATTACCTTATCTATGTATAATCTCACTGCTATATACACCCTGCCACACCACCTCTCTGCATTTGGAACACCTTGCCACTGTGTTATTTTAGTGAATGAAAATGCAAACAGCTTTCTGCATGTGTGTAAAGAGTATAAATTAAAAATGAGCACTTTTTTTTTTTTTGGGTATCATGAAGTTTGCTGTAGAGATGATTACCCAAACACCACAGTTCAGGCATAGCATTTATGAGAAGGCAAAGAGAGGAGAGACACTGGTAGCGGTGAGAGGGATGTAAAAACCTCATGCAAGTGCTGAAGTAGAGGTTACCGCCTCCTTGGGGCAAAATACTAGTGGTGAAGGAAATATTTTGAGTTGGTTAAGTACATTATGACAATGCATTTTTTTTTAGGTTTGGATCCTGGTCTCACACGTCAGCATAAATCAAGAGCAGTTGTGGATGATTGTAGGCTCACACTGGCATTACACCAAGTAAGTGAAAGAAGAGCTACCTCTGCTGACAGTTAGTTTCCCAGAGAGAATCCCTAACTATGCAGGCATGGTGCTTTATGCTTTGTGTTGTGTAGAGGCGAACAGGGATGCATCCATGGCAGGTGCCGAGAGGGAGGAAGCGGAATGTGCCTGAGTGTACTGAATCATCACTGCTCTTAGGGGGAGTCGGAGTAATGTTAGTACTTGTGATTGGTGCAGCTCAGTACAGGGTTTTAAACTGCTAACTGCTAATTGGATCAAGTAATCCTTAAGGACCTTCTCTCTGCTGTGGAGAATCTTAATGTCTTCTGCATTTAACTTTACTTATAGAGGATTGCAAACCTCTTGTAAGTGTGAGCCAATACACCAGGAATAGTAGCATCAAATTCAGTTAGATTGCAAGGGGAAGTAATTGTTTATAAATAATGAGGAAAGACTACCAGACTACTTCTTTCACCTTTTTCCCCTCTCCAATTTCAGATGAAATTGAAAGGAAACTTGGTTGCTAACCAAATAGAAAGTACTGTACATGAATACATGTAATTCAAATAAGATTTATAGACTTCTCAGAACATTGCCATCGGTTTGAGAGCTTGGAAATTTAAATTAAAATAAATATGCTATGATTCATTTCAATCATTAATAGGTGGAGATTAGGAAATTAAAATTCCTTCTACATTTTCTTACAGAAAGAATTTTTTTACAAGTAATATTTTTAATAGTGGCTTTTTATTGGGTTCTTTGTGAGATGAAAGAAGCTTATACTGCAAGAGCACAAAGCACATGATCTTTGAAATTTTAGCTACTTTAGGTGTGCATTAATAACTTTTTGACATCACTTGTAAAAGTCTTGGCTGTATGTTTTCTCCTCTGCTCCTTTTTTCCCCTCAATGGCTGCTTTTTTCTCTTTGAATATACTGCATAAAATATTCTAAGGGAAAATTTTGTTTCTTTATTTGAGATGTTCAGTAACATTTACACTTCCAGTGAAATCCATGGGACTAGCATGCTCAGTGATTTAGTTTGGCTTCTTCCACGGCTTTCTTCTCCCTGTTTTTATCTTCTGAGGTACTGCTTTGGTGGGATTTAGATGGAAAGATTAAAACAAGCAAAATTTGCTGTCATTCTTTCTTTACTCTATGAAGAAAGAGACCCATGCAAATCCCTCAGCTGGAGCCACTGCCCACACTTGACTTATGCTTATGAATTCCACAAAGGGAATATTGCATTACAGTTTCAATCCCTGGTTTCCAAGTGCAGACGTTGATATTGCCAGAGCTAGATCAAAGCTATCAATCATTAGAAAGCTTATTGACTGTTCAAAATAGTTCTATCAATATCTCATTTGCTGTCTGATCTAATGCACAGGCTGTTTAATGCCAATGCAATGGCTCCATCTTTCAAATGATAGGACATAATTTCTTTCAAGCCTACATTTTTATGTCTGGCCCATTGAGTTAGATGGATGTGTTTGGCCTACTTTGCTGCTAGGCTGGTATCTGCAAAGAAAAATTGTTCCTACAATGTATGTTTCAAGTACATGTATTAATAGCATTTGAAGAAATACTTACTTTGATGAAATAGTACTCAAAGTTAGGCTTTTGGGACAGAGTCTAGGTTAAACAGTAAGCATTGCCTTTATTGGATCGAATCCAAAACAGTATTTAACTAAACCTGATCTAGCTGAATGATGCCCCATGAAGACAAGCCAAGATGGTGAGAAAACCCAGCTCTGGATCCTGCTGTGGCTTTGTACCCTTCTTTGGATCTACTGACTTTATCCAGAACATCAGTGTGTGTGCAGGCAGCCTTGCCCTTTCTTTTTTGCAATCACTGAATGCCGGATTGTGATTCGAGTATCAGGCCTGAGCAAGTCCGAATGCTGCCCAGCCCTCTCAAGGTTTCCCGTGCTGGATGTCTAGGAGCCAAGGACAGTGTATGTATGCTGATTCTCTGGAGCAGATGAAGCAGATGGACAGAGATGTATTTCCATCCTTTGCAATTCAATGGCCAGCACAGCTGAGCTAATGTTTAGGGGCAGGAGGGGTTAATGATTTGCTGCTGGTATAGGCCAGCAGCTAATTACTTTCTGTCTCCAACAACAGGGAAGCAGGATGGAATAGCCTCTGTCTAATTTGCAGTCATTCCTGCGCAATGCTCCAGTGCAGAAACATGCTGCTCCAGGCTCTCTGTTGGTGACATTGCGTAGCCCTCAGTAAAATATGCGAGCACTTGTCATGTCTTAGGGGGATAAGAAGACTTAGCCTCTGTAGGAAGTCTGTGGTAACAACAAACTTTTCAACACATCCTGACATCTGAATAAGAAGGAGGATTCACAAGGAAGCAGATTTTCATAACATTGTACAAACATTCAATATAGTTTTCTAGATATATCCAAACCAAGGGGCTGTGTACGTTCGCATAACTTTGTCAACAAATTATCTAAGGTTCATGACATTGTCTTTTCAGGAATTGGCGTTAAAATTTCACAGTTGCAAAACTCAAAAATTGGCTTTAGGAAATGGCATCCCATTTTTATAATTTTAAAGTGTTTTCCATATCTTTTTTTACTACTTTTCCTTGTGTTTCCTCCTTTTAGAACGAAATATGCAAAACCAGAATTTTAAGTAGATTTCAATAGGGAATGCTTAAAAAAGTTTAAAATTACTAGTACATTTCTAAAATTGCAAAAAACGTATTTCAGAAAAAGTAAAATTGAACCTGTTTGTTTTGAATCAGAACAACCCTCTTTTGGGGGGGAAGGGTGTGGAGAAAGCAAACCCATTTGACTACTGGTGGACTCGGTCTCTCTGATGAATAAATATTTGCTGCTACGGGGAAAAATAATCAGGGCTGAACAAGAGTGTCACGCTTTTTACTGTTTGTTGGTTTTGGGATTGTTCTGTGTCATGTGTTCTGGTTTCCCCTGCATCCCCAGCCCCACCCACCCATTTGTTAACCTCAGGTGCAGTTTGGAATACTATGTCTTTCTGATGCCACTGAGACTTGGGAATGCTAAAACTTAGTTTAGATCTAGAACAGACTGTTCTTCTGATGTTGATAAAATTGAGACGGTGGATCTGAGGACTAAATCAGCAAAGTGAGTGCAAAACAACCCATATGCAGTCACGGGGTGGAAATCTGTGCTTTTGATCAGAAACACACAGGAATGTCAAACAGTAAATGGATGTTATTAAGAACCACAGACAACGAAGTGCAGATTCTCCTCAGGAGACCAAAATATACAGACCTGAAAAACTAATAAGTATCTGATGTTGCTTCATAGAGAGAATACTTTGGACTAACTCCTGAGAGTTATCATGATAATAACGGCATTAGAGATGCAGGAGAATTTAGAAGTAGCTACGGTAAATGTGAATAAATAGAAGTGAGTGTTTGAGGTGGTAAAAAGTTGAATATTATCACTTATTTATACTAAATAATGATTATGTGAGGTTTTTCTCAGTTTCCTCAGGCTGACAGCATAGAGTAAGGCAGCCTTGGTTAAGTTACTGTTTACTCTAGATAACAAAGAGCAAAATTTAAATTTTTTACTTGTGTGTGTGTCTAAGTTTTGATAAGCAGGTATGCACCAGGCAGCTGCCATGGTTGGGTTATTTTCTAGAATCTACAAGCAGATTCTAGGTCTGTGGCATTAGGTGCTGTGTACAGAGCATTGTAAGATTCTGCAAAAAAAAGAAATTAATACTACTTTTCTAGCACAATTTGAGATTCAGTATTATGCTACTTCTATTTGCTGACTACTTAACGGTGCTGAGAACATCAGTGTGACGCTGTATGTATGCATCCCTGCACATTTTATTGTGGCTATTTTATGAAGGAAAAAACAGAGTGTTGTTTATAGTTCTTGGAGACTATCAGTGTATCATTGTAAATATCTTTTAGTTTGTGCATTGTACTGTAGAAAAAAACAATACCATTATTAAGAGTGCAAATTTAAATACCTAGACTGTAAAAAATGCCACTCTTTGGACTTTCAGTAGGTAAATATCAGAGATTAATGACATAACCTTTTACATAATTTCCTGCAATTTCAAGTGATATAATTAATTTATTTATAGATATGCAGATTCATTTCTGTTCATGAATATCATTTTGTTCTGTGAATGATTTACCTGACAAAGTGTTGTTAAAACATTTGGATTATGGAGTGTTACAAGGAACTCTCATAAAGCTGAGGCAGTTGTCTGTGGGAGACGCTAGGTTGCAACATTACAATATATATGCTACGTTTGTTTCCTGTATATTCTTTTTACACCCCTGTGTCTATAAATATTATTGATGACAATGTGAATGTTCTTTCAAAGGCACCATATAACTTTTATATTAGAGTATAGCACTGCCAATTTGAGTGGTAAATCAGTATTAGGACCTCCTAAAATAAATGATCTTTTGTCTTCGTGCAAGTGCTGTCAGCTGTGACACTGTGGAAGAGATTACAAAGGTGTTATCTCTACAGTGCTTATATGGAGTAGAAGCTGTTTTTGTTAGAACTGTGACAGAGATGTGCAGGAGAGACCATTCTCTACTTGTCTTTTGCACGGTGGATGAAACCTAATGTGTGTTATTTTCCTTTTTCTCCCCATGGCAAAATCAGATATAGTCCTAAGCACTGCCTGGGCCGTGCAAGGAGATGCTCTTTTAAGTGTAGGTCAGAAGAGACAAGAAAAGCTGAGCTGCTTTGTCCAAACAAGTCAGTAGTCAGTTCTGGACAGGAGGAAGTCCCTCGGAAACAGAGAAAGTAAATACACTACGGGTGTTGTCCAGCTCCAGTTCATTGCATCTGACATGAACTATTGTTGCCTTTGAGCTGAGAAACAGATTATGCTCTGTTTCATAGCATTTATTGTACAGGCAACTCTAGAAAGATGTGTAACCTCAGTCCTCATTTGATGACTTGATGGCAGTGTGTGTGAGCTGTTGGTCCTCTCTATACACAAACGTCAAAATAAACACAACAGCCAACTTTGCAAAGAGAACCAAGACCTCCTCCTGCAGAACATACTGATTCCTCAAGGATCTGCGTTGCAAAGTGAGCTGCTGTAGGCCCTATAAACTTGCCATGTAAACTGGAGTCACAAGAGGCTTAAAAAATGTAGAGACGTTGCTGGTCAGCTCCCAAGCATTGCTAAATCAATAGGTGGTAGATGGGGTTGAAAAGAACTTCTACTGGAGATGTGATAGAGTTGTGTCCTACAAACAAATATCATGTTAAATACAGCAATACAGTTCAGTTGGAATAAAATGTAAGTACCAAAATGTAATGTCAGATCTAGTGAGAGATTTATTGTTCATACAAAAGGGCAGTAATTTCTGTTGTTCTTTTGTGCGCATTTGTGTTCCATCTTTGACTTTCGTGGTTCTGTTTTGTTGTTTAGTTGACTTTTTTTTTTACCATACACATAAATATAGTTCATTTTTATCTAATTTTCTTCAGGATTTTACTCTAAGAACTTAGTGTTTTTATGGATGTTTGGTTCTATGATGTTTTCAAAAGATTTGGTGTAATGCCGCGCTGTAGAGTTGCGGCTTTGGAAAAATCCCGACTGGTTTTACTGAACAATCAGTGAGTTAATGGAAGGAGGAGGAGGATGAGATCAGTGTCCTTTTCAGTCCTGCAGCATTTTGGAAAGGTTTGACTCTAAGAGATGAAGTGAGGATGATAAATTGCACTGTCAGTTTTGACCAATCAAGCAATGAAAGGGCAATAAGAGCATACTAGTTTCTAGCATGTTTGGTTTTGATTTTTGAGGGTTTTTTAAATTCTTTGTGACAAAATTTTGCAAGTGACTGTTAGTTTCATTAAGAGACTCTGCCAGTTATCATGTTTTCTTTAGAATGTTTTCCATCCTTCAGAAGAAAGTTTCCTTGGAATTTATACACGGTATTTGTTTTCTCAGGTAACAACTACTGGGTGCAAAGGACCATAGTTTTAGCAGGGACTGAGAATTGATACAAGTGCTTTACATTAGCTCTCAATGGTACTGTTGTTTATTTTGAACTAACTTTGTATCCTTGTATAGATTTGCCCTGGGAAATCAATTACTGAAGCACCCCTTGGGATTTTTTTCCTGTCAAACAACCAATTCTCAAAAAACAATTGAAGAAGGCAGTTCTGTTTATCTTTTTTTAGAACAAATGACCATGTGACATCCTATAGATGGGAGTGGCAGCTGGAAGGATCACCTTTTCTAGTTGTGCACATCAGACAATTACTTTTAAAGCAGAAGAGTTTAAGATGCCTGTTGTGAGTCTTACTATCAATGGTCAAGTCTGTATGGGTTCTACTTCCTCCTCTTACATTTTATATTTGGGGTATCTTGAGGACTGAAGTTTGTAAACATGCTTGGAATGAGCATAGCCTTATTTCCTTGCAGTCTTTGAAAATTGTTTTATTAACTTTAGGAGACCGGCATAATACGCTAATGAAGATTTTATCCTGACGTATCCAGTATAATGAAATGTGTTTTGTGGGACTTAGAAAGATTGGTTTCTGAGCAGAAGGAGTTTTCTGATGGAGCTGTAAATCACTTATGGGTGGCTCCTGGAAGGAACTGCTGCCTGAGAGAAAATTTGAGAGTTTCTGATTTCTCTGTCATGAATCCTGGCATAAACTACACCTGCTTGTCCATGTCCTCTTGCATGGAGAGGTAATGGTGTGGTCCCGTGTGTAATCAAGAGGTGCTGTGACACTCAGGACCTTGCATATCACGAAGTAGAGCTCCACACATTTCGTGAGCTCAAACATGGTGAGAATTTTAAGAGGACATGACACAGCTAAAACTACTAGATCCATTAACTGTGGTGGGGATTTATTACCTGTGCAAGCAGGTGCTGTAGAGCTGTTTTCTTATAACTCTGCAGTTCAGTAGAAAGTCTGTATCCTTGGGGGAATGAACAAGTGCAGTATTCCAGAATTGCATGAGCTTTCATTTAGCTCTAAATGACTTATTCATAGAGGTCTTAATTTGTAGGGAAAAAAAAAAAAGGCTTCAGAATTCTAACAATGCATAAACAGAATATTTTACAGTATTTCTATTTAATATCTAATGAGACAACACATCCTTCCTGGAATTCCTGCTTCTAACTCCAATTACTGTTAATGAGAATTTTATGCCCTCTGCATTAAAAGGAATATGTTAAGGATACACTCATGCAGCAACTTGTGGCTGTATATTCACACTTAACACCTCAAAGGGAGAGGGAGATAGTATGTGTGTCTGTATGTCTGTAATTAGCTTTGTCATCAATTATAGATATAGCAGCTTGCTGTGAATGTGGAATCTGGATTCAGCTAGGGACTCGGAGCATCCCGCATTCCAGGCTGTTTGGACTGGAGTGGTGGGTAGGTAAGATTTCTGAGAAGTGTGCTGTATTTTAATTACAAATTTTAGCTCTAACAGCAGCTATGTTATTTCAGAGAAATAAAAAAGACATCTGCTACAGAAGCCCATCAACATAGCCCATCTGACTATAGCCTCTACCCATATATGCTATGTATATTTTACGGTCTCAGGTTAATGGAACCTCCTAACTGCTGATATAGGAAAATGTCTTTTATGCTTACAGTGAAATATAGACAAATCCATAGCATGTGTGGTTCTCCAAGTCTGACCAAACAGAAAAATAATTCTTGCCTGATCAGCTGTTAATCTAATGGGAAGGTATTGGGATTTTTGTGTTTCATTTGAATTTCTGAGGTACATTATATGTGATATAAAAGAGGATACAAGAAGTATTAGATTCTTTACTTAAGAGAGAAGTAAAATGAGAACTTATTTTGGAGTTTAAAACCTGTGGCATCCTTTGAGTTAGTGGCCTGCACCTTTGAGTGATTGGTTGCATCTAGCTGACACTTATGATTACTGCTTTTCCACCTAACTATGTCCATAGACTTATTTAGCAAGAGCAATCTCTAGGAATAACCTTGAGCAGTCAGCGAAGATATTTTCTTTGTTCTTATATTGGTAATTTTCTTCAGGGAAAAAAACATTTCCTCGGATACTTGACGGTACAATAGTTTGAGCCACGTGCAAGTGAAATCCAGTATGGCACTGATGGCAATATGGTCACGTACTCATTTAGTCACTTAGATTCTTAAAAAAAACATGAAAGCAACCTTTTTTTTTTTGCTTGAAGTGCAGACAACAGATCTTCAAAATAGGTGCTGCACACTATTTGCTAGCCTCTGACATACCGTACAATTTCTAATGTGAAACAATCTGTGGAGTCTGAAACATTTTATAGGGAGTCATTAAGCGTTTTTTGACTTTATATAATTCGCTGATATTCTTAGTCAAGCAGTTCTCTTTATACTCTTGAAAAATGCCAGTCATTTTCAGCATAGTGAATTATCTTCATGTTAAATTATTTATATTAATTTATAACATGATCTATAAAAATAAAGCAATTCAAATTTTGTATGCATGCCAGATTGTTATAAAAGAAATAAATAGCTATTTTTTTCTCCTCTCCTTCAAATTAGGTAGTTTTCCATGTGGTGAAAGTATAAATACACTGTGTTCAGACAGGATCCAAGTGGATATTATGCGTCTTAATATTAGCATTCAAATTCAGTTACATTTAAACATTGACTTTGCTGCAAAGGTAACAGACAAAGGATGGTTTCTTCTCACTTGGGATCTGTCATAACCTCTAGAAGTGCAATCGCCGGTCTGTTATAGATAAGTAAATGTCAGTTTATTTGCACCTGGAATATGTGTTTAGGAGCTAGTCATGTAAGCCAGAAACGTTTCCCAGACCTCCATCTAGCCCAATAGGTGTGGTAGTTTTTGTAAAGCTCTCTGAATGGCCAGAAGTTCTCAGTGTGATTGTTTTAGACCTGCTAAATCTTCATCACGTTAAATGAGCAACAAAGTCCAAGGAGGAGTGACTGAGCTGGGCGTGTGTTTCCTGCAGAAAAGGTCGCTCAGGGGAGACCACATCACTGTCTACAACTGCCTGAATGGAAGCTGTCATGTGATAGGACAAGTCGAAATGACCTCGAATTGCACCAGGGGAGGTTTAGATTGGATATTTATACTTATTAAGAATAGTGAAGGGTGGGAAGATGATGTTGTAGAAGTGCATTAGTGTATTGCAAGGAAAGGAGGAGGGCTGACTACTAGGAAACCTGGTAAAGCATGGCCTTCTGGAAAAGTGTTGTTCATTTGAGAGGTGCAACCAAGTCTGTTCCCTTAAGCATCATGAAGACTGGTGTCAGATTTCTGTGAGTGGTAAGCTGCAGGCAAGCAGAATTTAGGAACATAATTGTTACTTGATTGAGAGGAACGGCTACAGCACACGAGGAGATTGTCTGTGTGTTTTCCAGTAGGGCTGGCTATTGCCAGAGAGTTTGGCCCAGAGGCTAAGAGGTAGTGTAAAATGCCAAATATGCCTTAGAGAAAGATGTACACAATTTTCTGTATAAGCCAAAGCCTTCATCTAACAGCGCCTTAAATCTTACATTTAATCATAGTTAAAGGAAACTTTGAGATAAGAAGCTCTATTCTCCTTTTCACATGCTGCAAGCTCACTATCACCATACTTAATTGGATTGTATAATAATACTCTTTTGTTTTTTTTACACTTGAAACGTAGACGTAGAAATGGAAAAAGAAAGTCTGTCTGTTCTTGCATTCTCTGTGACTGCTCAACACTAGCAGCTTCAAGGGTAAGCCAAGGAAGTGGCATAACAGGTGGTTAAGGTGCAGGAACAGTAGTTCTGAAACAGTTGCCAATTGAGAAAGATTTTTTTTCATTTTTATTTTTTCCAATGCCCACCAGCAAGAAGTTGCCTTATTCGCTGAAGCATCAACGTTTATATCTCACATGTTAGCTTTTTAAATCTCATCTAAGATAGCTGAGGCTGTTCTTATTATGCATATACATGTCTAAATCCTTTTTGAATCTTGCTAATCTCTTGATCTTAGTAATAATACCTTCAGGAAGAATACCACTGGTTAGTTATGTGCCTTGTAGAAATATTTTCCCTCCTTTTCTTTTCAAATTGTTTTTGTTCAGCATCACTGCCCATTTGTTTTTGTATTATAAATTGTGGTATATAGTACTAATATGTATTTTATAATAATAATACCAATATAAATTTTTTTTTTCTTTATTGTTATTTTGTACATATCCACAGGTTCTGTTCATATCCCTCTCGTTTCTCAATCACAAGGTCCGAATCTTCAAACTCTTCTTCCAGATTGTGTCTTTTGTTTCCAAATACAAGTACCTTCCCTTAACACTTCTGGCTTAGTCATGAACTGGACTAAGTTGTAACTCAGTGGTTGCTCTGCTTTTTTCCCAATGATTTTCATCAGTGAAATTCAGTTGTGTGCTCCACTAGCATTCAAAAGAGAGCCAGATTTTGAGTTCTGATCTGAATACCTTACAACCATAGGATAACTCACACAGTTAGGCTTTGGGTTAAAATTCAAGTGGACAACTAATTTGTTCCTTGTTTCCATAAAAGACTGACTCCCTGAACTATGGTGAACATTTGGAGAACTCACGTAATTACTCCTGGTGTTTCAGAGGACAGTAGAGATGAAGCATTTCCCAGAAGAGCCAGACCATACGGTTCCACTGTCCTTTTGTGAACATGCTGTGCATCCCCATAGTTCTTTGAGTATTTGAGAGCAGAATTGGTATTTTTACTTGTATCTTTTCTTGTCAGCAGTTCTCCTTTCCTAGCGATTATGCTTTTTAGGTAATTTGGGTTGCTGTTGACTCCTGCCGAGGGAGTATAAAGCTGTGGAAGTGATGCTGATCACTTGAATATCACTTGAGAAGCTGCCAGGTCCCACTCTGGGTACAGCCTGAGAGGTTGTCACTGTTTGCAGAAGCACAGGATCCTTCTGTGGAGTCAGCAATCTTTTGTTTTGCTGCTTGTGTCACTTTATCCCATAGGTGGATGAATTGAATGTGGGACTTTGTGGTTTGCCTCATGGCATACCTGTAATTAATTGTTGAAACATAGATAGAATTTCATGTGGACAAGAGCATACAAGCAGCAATCTGCAGGTTTAATCTCTGTAGCTATTTGATGCTCAAGTAACCATGGTAGCTGGAAAATGCTCCCCACTTTTGTGTATATTCCTTCTCTGTATTGTAGCTTTCCTTAACCTCTTTTAGACTGGACCAGCTGGGTTTGTTTGTATGGCCTGAAATAACTAAAGAGCTATCACTGAAGTATTTCTGGCAGTAGGGGCAAAAACCACTCCAGTTGGTAATTGGAGAAATTAGGGATACTCGATGTCTGCCCAAGGCCTCATTGTCTGAGTCAGCAAAGTTATTTTGCAGCTTAGCTTTCAGTTGTTTCAGGGAGACTGCTGGAACTGAAAGTTGCCTTTGCCTTAGTACTTAGCTTGGTTGGGTAATGGAAGAGAGAATTCATAGCAGATTCTTCTCACTTCTTTTTCCAAGCACATTTGTGAAGCTGCCTGCAGTCGTTGGGTGACAGCATGAGCCATTGCACACTGTGGCCTGGAAACAGATCAGTATTTTTACCAGCATACTTTCGTGTGCTCCTTGATAGTTTTTACTTGCACACATACACTGCACTTAATAATAGCTGTAAAACAGGTGATTTGTGTATTACTGTGATAGACAGGAAGGTGAGGAGTGGTATCATTAGCACTGGAGAAATCCTGTTAAACTTTCTGGAAAAGTCTTGCTCATTTGTTGTTCTGAGGTTACAAAGTTTCTTGAGCAAAATTTAAGTATTGTACCTATATACTCCATTAAGTATCTGATCTTTTACCTCCTTCATGATGTTATGGATTATTCAAAGAATTACTTTATATGAAAATTTTTCTCACTTGTTTATGTGGAATCTGCTGGAGTAGTTCAGGATGAAAAGTCTGTATTAACATACTTTTTTTTTTCCTATAGTAGTCCATGAGCAAGTTCATGTCCTAGATTTCAAGATCAACATGTAAATAACATATTACACTGTCAGGCCAGGAAGTCCCTTCAGTTTGCAAAATACTGAAATTATACTCTAAGCCATTCCTGAATTCTCTGCAAAAATTGGCAAATCCAAGCTAAAAGAATCCCGTATAATTTGGCCAAATCAGGTTATTTTAGTGTAAGAAGTCCTTTTGCTGAGCTGAGTGTCAAAATTACAGATTACTTTATGCAAAATAAAGACTGTCTGTGGTTTGACAATTATTTCCTTTAGCAACAGTGTATGTCTTGGCCCTTTAGCTTCATTTTTGCTGCTATTCTCTTTCTTCCTGCAAGCTTTCAGTTCATCCAATAGTCCAGCTCATTGCTGCATCTATTTCCTTTTTCCCCCTGTACTGCAGTTTAATTAGAAACAACTCTCTATGTTAACTGCTGATAGAGAAAAGTACAAGGGAGAAGGTTTGTGGGATGTTGGCTGTGTTGTTTACAGAAGTTTTCAAGGTCTCTAAGTAGCTGATGGTATATCAGCCATCAATCCAAAACCATGCCCAGAGAGACACTTTAAAACTTTAGTGCTCAACAGAGCTCGAAATATGCACCTGTCCCCCAGTCTACCCTGCAATTACAGACTGAGGGAAAGATAGACTGTAATAGTTATTTACATGTCAAAACGCTGTCTGCCAATAGCTGTCTTACTCTTGATGATTGTTGGTGCTCTGTACTAGGCATTCTCATCAGTTTAATAGCACAAAGCTCAGCACATGCAGAAAAGTATAAGAACCAAAAGCTGCTGTCTATGGAGGAAAAAACTAGTGTATTTTAAAAAAAAATAAATATAAGAATTAGCTTTCTCTGGGTCCAAAGGAAATAAATTACACATGTGTTCCCTAAAGGGGCATGATATTTTTGAATGATGATATCCCAGAACTCATGCTTTAACATTCGTTTTTTTGAAACACGTGGACTTTTTTTATTATTTTTGTTGAAACTCAGTTTATATCATCAGCGGAGGTTATCAGTGAAGCAGCAATGGGTTTGTATTTATTGCTGTCCAGTACTCCACTGACGGAAGATATAAAACCTAAACAGAAGAACAAGTTAAATGACAGTCATGACTAAATATATTGTAGCTTATAAATTGAGAATATTAAGCGTTCTGGGTCAGATATAGCTTTAATAATAACATGTAATATTAACTAAATGTATGTGTCTTTCATCTTCAAGGCATGTAAAAAATTTCAGGTAATGTACACTTCTGGTGGTGCAGCCAAATATTTTTTACCTTACAAGTGGAAATGGAGGTGCCCATAGAAACTAGTAGCCCAAAGCCTCTAAGTGAGGATGTTTCAGATCCAGGCTAAGAACTGACAGTCCAGCTTCTCATAGTTGTGCCTAATACTAGCTCAAGAGTCCAAATTTGTGAAGAAACTGAAAAATGTCTAAATGTATGAACAATCTCTTCGACTTTGGCACTATTCATGGTGTTGGCTTTAGCACTGTGCTTGCGCTCAAGTGATTTCCTAGATAAAAGCTGTAGAGACATCATGTAGTATATTTCATATTTCAGCATGGAGTGACAGTCTTTGTGAAAGCTGACACAAGCTCTTTCATTAGAATCTCAGCTTTTCGCCATAGGAAGAAGCTTTGAACACCAAAATGAAATGCCTTTTTTTTTTCTTTCATTGGTATAAACTTTGTAGATAAAGATATAAGAAGCAGAAATTGTATTTTTGGAGTGATACATTTATACTCGTTTCACTGGGTTTTTTTAATGGCAATACTCAAGAGCAAAAACTATGCGTACTTAGTAAGTGAATCTGAGAGATAACATTGCTTTCATTTCCAGAACACAAGTGATGCTGAGTTTCTAGCAGCAGCATTTTTCTACATCTGCTCTTCCCAGAGATGGCTCCCTGATGAACCTCTCTGCATACCAGAGTACACCTCCTGCCTAGCATGCCATAGGTCACACTTACATTTTCTCATCTCTGCTCATTGCTTTCGCCATGCTCACAGCAGGGCCTCTGTTTCAGTTAGAAAATATTGTTGTCTGCAATTGTTTGCAAGTAAAGTATTCCCTTGATACTCTTTTTGTGATTTCAGTTTTGGTAATGTGGTTGTCGCTGCTAAAGATGTGTGTTAAAGCATAAATATGGATGAAAAAGTTACCCTTGTAGGTCTGGGATTTAAAAAAACCTAATCTATAGGAAGGCAGGCTATTAAATTCCCCTGAGAATAAATTATACATGTTTCCTGAAAATTCTGGCCTTGATTATCAATGCACTGTGTCTTCTCCATGATTTTTTACAGGTTTAAGAATAACCAATGTCTTACTCATCATGCAGACCCACCAGACAGGTGTCAATCAAACATTTGCATAAGCACAGATCACTCGGGGTTGCTTGGTGTTTTAAAGGGAAGGCATTTTTAGCTTTTGCCTTTGAAAGAGCAGGTCAAGCACTCTACCCAGCGTTAATGATTTTTCCCAATTCATCACTCAATTGACTCAGTAACTTGACTATTATTAACCTAGACCATTAAATGCTTTTAACCCTTTTCCACAGAAAGAAGGGACCTCTCAAGAATGAGCAACTTCAATAAACGTATTAATTTCATGCAGTTGCCATTTGCCCTACAGCATTGGACTGCTTTAGTGATATACTTTATAAAGAAAATCAGAAAGCAAAAGAAGCTTTTCTTGTAATTTGCTTTGCAGCACTGAAGAATTTTGTTAAGAAATGGAGCATTCTGTGTTGGAGATGTCAGTAGAAACTATAATAGCAGAAGCTGTTTTGTTCCATACAGATGCGAAAGATGCATGCATTTGAGGCAGGTTAAGAAGGCATCAAGGGGTGGGGGCAATGCAACAAAAATAAATGGCAGTGGAAAACTGTCACTGCTGAAAAGCTGTTAGCAGGGAAACCTTCTAACTTTCCCAGAGTCTGTGTGAGAATTTTCTCTTTCTCTCTATTCCCAGGCTAATATATTATAAACAATCCTTGGGGTTTTCTAAAACCAATTAAGCTCTGTGCACCTGCATTTGCTTACATTCTTGTGTAGGTAAACATTGTGATATAGGGGACATCAGAATTAACCAATGAACTTGGCAGATGGTGGACCAGAGGTCCAATAGAGTTTTGACACTGTTGTAAAACTTCAAGTAAGCTAAAAGATATAAGCCGCTTTGTAGAATAATAAAAAACTCTCTGCATCGCTTTGTTCTACCTGGACACCGGACTCCGTGTCATTACTCTGGGACATCACCGTGACAGAAAACATTCCTTCTGGAACCTGTGTACAAATAGTGTTTGTCTTCACATGCAGCACTGACATTTATCCATATATTCTATGACCAGAAGTGAGAGCTGTTTCAAAAGTTTGTACTAATAATAATTTAACTCCTGCTTCTCCAACCACGTTAAAATTAAATATACAAGGAGTAAAACTCTGGCATAGTAAGGACTGTGAAGTGATTCATTACCAACAGACAAGATTAACCGGGAGGGCTGCTTCTTGTCTCCTTGGGAATGGCCACTGCTGTAGAAAAGGCACTGAGTTCTCCACATGTGAAGAAGGCCTATGAGATACTTGTTCCTCAAACTGACAGTGCATTATGTGGTTTTGCAGGGAATCCATTCATCTTGGTTGCTTAGGGTTTTGTTACTGCTGTGGAATGCTTTTGGGGAAAGGTTTTTTTCAAAAGCAAGAAAATTTTTTTCAAACCAGAACAAATTTAGTCACTTGCTGTTATCAAAGAGAACAAAGAAAGCAGAATTCAACACAAACTTTGCTGTAATTTTACCAGCCAGCAAGACCTGCACCTGATGTGGAATGGATCATACTCCATCAATCAGTAGATGCTTGCTAAATGATACTAAACCTTCTTATTCAAAGGTATTACTGCCTATCACTAACCACTCAATTTATTTCTTTTAACCAGACCTATCCCCACCTGGATCATTAGATATTTGCTGTAATTGTAGCTCAGAATTTGTATCTTCTTGATCAGAATTTCAGCAGGCAGCACCTTTTCCTACCTTTTTTCATCAAGTGGATGTGACAGGGAAGTAGCGAACTTCTCTTTTTTTTATTGTTCCTTTTCCTTCAGAGTAATCACACTCTGCATGATCATCAGAGAAATTGATTAAATTCTTTGAGGTAACAACAATATGATTATAACTAACTGCTTAACTGAATGAAAAGCCACATTACAGATAATCCGTTTCTTTATGAAAACTTAATAATGGCCTAAAAAAAGATTAGATAATGACACTGAGATTTTTTTATCATGCAAAATGAAATCAGCGTTCTCAGATATGTAGATGTTTAATAATACTAGAAGAATTCCTGTTAAAGGCAATCACTTATGTGTGGTACTGTCTTTCCATCTTTCACTGTATTTTGTACTCTTGCCAAAAAGGAGCTTGATATTTTAGTAATTTTTATATAGCTAGCAAAATATTTTTTGTGGGGGTGTCATTTGGTCATAATTTTTAACTTTTTTTTTTGCTTCTCTCAAACTTATTTGTAGATTTGGCACATTGACATATGAAGACAGTCAGATTCATGACTAGAATGGTAATTTTTTACCTTACTGGTGAAAATTTTAAAGCCTGTTCAAGACCAGTTGATGCTTTGTAGACATATTTGAAAGATGTTTTTTTCAGATATATTCAAAATCAGGGCACTAGTGCCATTGATGTATAAATATGTCTATGTTTCATTATAAACAAGGTGCATCCAAAAGCCTTGCAGATGACTGTTGACTAAAGAATTTTTCAGGGCTTTTAAAGCATGGTCTTACTTCAGTGGAATCAGAGAGGTGTATTGGCATATCTGCTAAAACACAATCCTTACCGTGCTGTCAGAGAGCTCATCAGATACTCCTTTCTGTGCCTGACTGCTTTTGAGGAAACTTTCCATTTCACTTGCTCAAGAAGGAATACCCAAGGAAATTTGTATGCTTGAGCAATATGCACCAAGTAAGGACTGCCAGGCCTATATGTTGCTGAAAGGGAGTTTGTTATCACTCAGAGGTGCAATGAAAACAAATGCAGTGGAAAAATGCTATGAACTAGGTTTGAGGTTTGTGGTTGTTTTGGTTTTGGATCTATCTTTCCAAGTCCCATATGTGGCATCCTTGCTCAACATCTGTCTCCACTCTAGAATGCTGGTCTCATTCTTCTTTTGTAGACTTTCCCTTTTCTTAGTTAACTTTCACTTTATGCTGCCTGAATTCAGCCAGCTGGGCATTGAAAATGGGAGAAAAAACGTTCGCTGCTTCCCTCATTTCACTTGAAAGGGTAAGTCTGGACTCTTCAGAGACTTCTGCAGTAAAGATCCAGCAAACGTGTGCTAGACATATGCAAACTATGGTTTTTAACCCAAAACCTTGCCAGTTGATGTAATTTAGCAGAATTTCTCAGGGATGCATAGAAGTGCACCCATGGGAGAATTCAGTACATTGTCAATTTTGTAATTCTTATTTTAAAATCACAAAAGTATTACAATTTTTTTAAAAGAAAGGCAAATAAAATGTTGAATAGAGGAAAGACACCGGTTTTCCATAACATTTTCCTTTCTCTGTCTGAAGATTTTAAAATAAACGAAACAAAAAATCACTTCAAAGGAGATTTTTGCATGTAAAACTGTAGTTTGCACAATTTGCTATAAGTATCGGCACTCAAAAATAAATGACAGCTTTTAATAACAGGGAAAACCATCAACTTGCTTATAGTATATAAATATGAAGATTATAAGATAACTATCCCTAACTTTAGAGTTATAATCTTAACTCTCTGCTTTACAGCAAAAAAAATGATTATGTGGCTCTCTGAATCACTTAGCAACTGAGATCTGTATTAATTTCACCATATCTAAATGTTTTTATTACAGAAAGAATTTTTTACAAGACATCCTCAGGCTAGCATAATTATAAAAAACCATCAGGCTCTACGTTACATTTTTAAAAATAATAGTACAGTATGAACTCTTATATAATTAGAGAAAACAATTTTTGCCCTTATGTGCTTTTTTCACCTGGGGATCAAAAAGTCTTCTACAAACATTACATAAGCTCACAATTATCATTGTATCCAAACACTCACACTGACTTATTTGGTTTTCAGGAGCTACAAATTAGCTAGTTCCCATTGAGGTTCATCTAGAGACTTGAATCCAATGTGTATTGAGCTGTAAGATGTAATCTTCAAAATGCGCTTAACTTTGCTCTTTAACTTCCCACTTCTTTCCCCATTTTCCAAAGTTTTATGCCCTCGTTGTGCACATAAGGTGTAAGGGAAGATGTGTTCTGATGGGCCATTGCTCTCAGACTATGGAAATGAAGAAGGCCTGTGAATTTAACAGCTCTTCAGCTCCTTAGAGACTCTTAGGATACTTTTATTCATGGGCAACCGTTTATGAGTATGTTGGACTGTTGATACCAGCTGTAGATAAGACCCAGTTATTTTTATGGATTTGATGCTGTAAACTAAAGAAAGTTATGTCTTGCTTCAGATCAGTACTGAAAAACTTAGGATCTGCTAATGAAACATCAGATAAAGTGCTACTATCACTGTAATGACATGCAAGGATTGAATTAGACACTTATTGTTATTGGTTTTGGAGGTTTTTTTACCCCTTACCACTGTAAGGATCATAGTTAAGCAGCCACAAACAATTGTCTTAAATTCCCAACAGAAAATAATTTTCTTGATCATAAAAAATGATAGTTTCGTTTTACCTTCCTTGAAGATTTGACTTAATAGTAGCTGATGCAGAGTAAACCTTTTAAAAGCAAAAAATCCCAACAAAACTCTAGTTAAAATAAAATTATCTGTGCTATAAATTATTAAAATGAAGCATCACTTAATAACAAAATTACTCTCTGGATTAGTAGCAGATTTCTCAGCTATAAGTAAGTTTACATTATTTGTTACATGACTTCTAAGATTAGGAAAACATGTCACCATCTTTGTGTATAAACTGCTGCAATACAGATAGCATTTTTCAGGCTAGAGAAATAATTAGTATTTTAAGTGCAAAATCCACTGAGAGAATAGCAGCCACGAGGATCTGACTGTATCTGTCATCCACAGGGCATTTGTGACCATCTGCATGGAAGCCAGGGTTTTTTTCAAGCTGGCAACCTTGTCCTTGCGGCATTCCCTTCTTCCCTCTCATCGTGACTCCGCCAAAAAGAGCCATTATCAGAAGAGTAGGCTCTGGGATGGGAATGAAAGTAGACTGAACTTCACAGTTTGAGATTTTATGAGAGATCTGATTAGATACTGGGCCTGTCTTAAAGGAGGAGAAATGGTGTCCGAGGCAGGTGCGTGTTTTTGGCGTACAGCTCCTGAGGACTGATTACACCTTATTTAACATTGCTCTGCCACCTTTTTTTTTTTCTTTATAGGTGATTTGTGGGCCAGTGTGAATAATCAAGATTTCTTTTACTCAGCAGGTGAAGTGGGAAGAGTGATTGAAAAGATATGGCAATGCTGCTTCAGATTAATTTAAAACTAATTATTTTTAAATGTGGTGAACTGGAACTATTCATTTCAGGCTTAATCCATTCAAAAGTTAGTTCAATTATTGGGACATTTTAAGGGCAAAAGGCAGCTGCTCCTGGAAGCTTCTCAGTGCTGTCTTTGGATAGCTCAGAGTTTATAACATTACCCCACTGAAATGTAATTCATTGCCCCCACAGATTCTTTCCTTGTCATTGGAGGTTGTCTAACTTCCAAGGAACTGATAATTTGTCTTTCTTAAACTACTGCATTTTTATAAACTATGAGAGATAATTAAATTTAGGTTGCTTAATGGGTGTCTTTTATTGACCTTCATGTACTATCTTGTCTCTCTGGGCTACATAATACTTACTTTAAATAAAGTAGACCATGTTAACAGGAGAATCTTATTCCCAAATTCCCTTGAGCCCTGCAGTGCTGGCACAGAAGGTGTGACATGTCAGTTCAGGTGGTTGTTGTGGATTAAAGGATGGTTTGAATCCAAGTGACCAGCATCGTACTCATCTTCCTAGACAGTTATTCATTATTACAACTGTTCAATCTTAACTGGTAAACCACTGTATTTTACTGTTACCAAAATGATCAGGTGTGATAGTTGTTTCATACAGGAAATGTTCATTCAAAATTATTTTCTGAATTTTATCTGAAATGATGCCATTCTATGTTGATTAAGTTTTGTCTGGCAAATACACTCTTCCCTATTCCTTTCCTCCTACCCTATTATAGCTCAGCATTTGTGATTTGACTCATCAGCCAGCGCAGCATGGCTCTCTTCTCAATCTGATGCAAAAGTGAATAGCTCTGTCTGTCTGTAAAGGGGCTCATCATTATTTTTATTCTACTAACAAATGATTCTTACCATGAGGTAACGCTGTGTGCAGTATATATATTGCTGGTTATCACATGATTCCTACGTAGGAGTCTGGATGGAGGCAGAAACCCCACTAATTCTCTTGTGTTAGAAAGGAGGAACCACTGGCACTTCCTCAGCTGCTGTGACTCACACCAAGTGCTGTCCTGGTGCAATGCCAGACTGATCTGATGGGAATATAAAGGTTGGTTTAAGGTCCCTTTGCGCATTGCTGCTGCCTTTGTCAGATACATTCTGCACTACTGAGCTGTGATTGAGGTCTTAGATCTATGAATATATAATACTATATTTGCAGACGTTATGGTTAAAAGGACAAGGAGGGAGGGAATATATGTTAATAATACTTTGTTTCTGCTGTATTAGTAGCAGCTTGCTAAAGTGGTCTGCCATCAAACAGTATTTATAGCGATGTATAAAACATATTAGTGACATCCCTTTTAAATTCAAAAGCTTTAGCTAATATTACTGTCTGCATTCAAAGCAGAGCTCAATGCCTAAAAGCTGGTCAATAAACATTTTAGTACTGCTCTATTCCAGTGATCTGAATTCAATAATGTTACCTTTCCAGAAGCTGCAAAATGGAAAGTGAAAGAATGATTTATGAAGCTTAGCTATGCATGGCCAGATAAGAAAGCTTTAACTGATGCTTGCAGGATTCTCTTTAATGAAGTACAAGTTGCCAAGATAAGTTTAGGTAAATGAAGCCTCTGTCACAATATGTTACAGCAAAAGAAATGACAGAGACAGCAGAGCAGATGGAGGTTATTACAGAACAGTGGTGTCAAGAATTGTAGTCTAGGTAACTGCACAAAGACAGAACAGATGCATTGGGTTTGTTATTAATGATTTCACTATAGCAATGAGTATTTATAGAATCTGTTTAAATTAAGCCTAGCAAGGTTCTTCCCTTAAATTGTCATTTAGCCTTCACTGAAGTCATATTACTAAGCCATCAGTCTCTTTCAAGTGGAATTCTTCTTTTTCCGTACCGCCCTCCATTTTTGATGTTGTCATTAACTACAAGGCCCTGGTACTTTTCACAGTGTTGTTTGATTGTTTATTAATGCCCACCTTGTTGACAATATTAAGCAGCATTAGTTCAAGTGAGTAAAGTTCCTGTTTATTTTTAACATCCTAATTAAACATGTAGCAGCCTTTTATGAATGGAATGAAATGAAATAGGTGAACTTGTGCTTGTCACCTGGGGCACAGGACCTAGAATTAGCAGATATTAGAAACTTGGATTAAGTCAGTGTGGAATCTGTATTTGTGTTGTGTTTTGTCCACTGCTGCTTTATGCTGAATAGATAAATGGTTTTTAGGGAAAAAGATGGATCATTAAGGAGTTAATCCTAAATATGATTTTTGAGACTGTACTTGAAGCTTAAATAAGACTGTTGATTTTTCTTCTTGAAAAACATGCTTTCTGCTTCTAATTTTCTTAGAATTTAGGGAATTTCAAACCAAAGCATCAGGAAAATACAATTTTGTTCTTTACATTCTGTCAAAAAGGCTCTGTTGGCTTCCAAAGTGAGGTCTGTCACACCTGTAGGATGACAGCCTCTATAGTGGGCAGGCTGACAGACAAGTACATTGTGTTTCTCTACAAATATGCATGAGATTGAATCTCACGAGGTTGTGTCACACGTCATCTACTCTGCCAGGGTGCTTTGTCCTTGTGTTTGGTGTGACTGTCGAAACCCCAGCCCTGAAGGCATGTTCTGTCTTTATGCACTCATGGGTTGATTTCATAGACTATTTGAACACCGTGTCTTTTTGGTGGAAGGGGAGTGGCTGAAGGGAAAGAATGTTTTGCAATTTACCTTTTTAACGATGTGGAATACTTCCAGAGGAATGAAGATTAAACCAGTCAGTGGAGACTCTGTCTTTGGTACAATAAAATGAAGAAATACTATCTTTTTCCTTTTGCTTCTTTATATTTCAAAAGTTTTCCCTTTCCCTTCCCCCATTTCAAAATTAATGTTTTGGTGTTCCTTCTATGATACCCCTGTTCAAAGGTTTAGGTTTTACCCCTTCTGTGATGCTGAAGTGTCTTTTCAGAGTCTTTCTTGTGTTAGTCTGTGTGGAAAGAGTGAAAGAAAGGGAGGAGTAGAGAAGGAGGGTAAGGGAGTAAAAGTAGGAAGAAGTCAGGGAACCTAGAGACAGCAAAGTTTTCCTCTAAGGCTAACGAAATAATGTGGAGGCTCTGCATTTGTTCTGTTTAATTCATAGGTGCTCCTGTAATGTAGTGGAGTTGTTATCCATTTATTAGGAAATGATATTGAGGCAGCACCCTTACCCCACCGTGAAACCTGTGTAGTAGCAAAGCTTATTTTTCCTATTTCTATACTTCTATTTTTATACCTTCAGATCTAGTCTGATAATTTGTAGTGCTGTTTAATTAAACATCAACTGCTGCCACAAAACTCACTTAAGACAGGTAAATTGTGTGTTTACTGCTGACCTTGAAATTAAAAGAATTTTCTGCTGCTTTCTTTTTCCTTAAATATTAAGACAAAGGTCTTCCAATGTACAGAGAACTAAGACATCTCCATCTTGGTTTTGCTGATGTTAGGCTTTTTGCAACAATTTAGCATGTATGTAAACAAAGACAGATTCCACACAGATGCCACAATTGGCTGAGCATCCCATGTGGTGTTTTAATAATAGTTTTAACAGCAGTGCCTTTTTATCCCTGCAAGTCGTCTTTCCTACTGCTGTGTTTGAAAGAGAGGGAGCCTAAGAGAGTGAGAGAGAATTAGAGCAGTAATTCTGGTAGGCTTAGAATTAGCTTCTTGTATTTTGTTCATGCATTATTTGTCTTTAGGACTGTAACTGCTAGGAGAGTATAATAAAGTTTGGGATTTATTTTTTATGTTAAAAAAATCTGAATGTTATCTGGTTTCTGTGGATCCTCATAGGCTCTAAAAGAAGGAAGGAAATTAGTTTCTGCATCGCTTGGTCTACACAATTGACTACTTAGAAATAGATTTGTCTCCTAGTCTTCCAATAAATTGGGGCAGGAATCTGTACTTGGAAAAAAAAAGGAGAACTCTTATTACTAAAATTCAGCGAGTGGTTGTGGGTATGTTTTTTGCCTGAGGAGAGGGAAGATAGGTAAGAAATACAACCCATGCACCTTTCTTGCCTCCAACACATTTTACAGGGATTTCAGGAATTGTTGTCACAATTAATTAGTGAACATGTGAGGAAAGATAATGGGTGACTTGGCTGTCAGTTTCCAGTCTTCGTGCTCACTGGGCTGAAATCTGAGCAGACTGGCAGAAGGACCTGGGATAATTTTAACATCTAGAATTCCATAAATGCAAAAAACCTTCCAATATTAGTCTTTTTTTTGAAGTAAAGGAAAAGTGTGTTATCTCCTTCTTTTTAGCTGCCAAATGATTCCTAAGAGAGGTCTCATTTTTAAAGGATGAGGGATATACTGAACAACCTGATGTGCCTTTGAGACCAAGATATAGTGTTGCATCTGCTGGACAGAACAGGTTATTAAGACCCTCTAAATAAAGGTTCAGTAGTTCTCTGAATTCTGGGTTGGGTGTTCTCTACCAGTTCTCTACTCCGGTTGGATGTGGCAAGGACAAACAATGCTGCCAAGGAATTTATTTGCTTAGTTTCCAGTGTCTGTCTGTGGAAAGAAAAGTTGTTCTATATTCCTTCCTGCCTGTCCTCCATCCGTCCATCCATCCATCCATTCCCGTGCTGTCATCCCTTTTGGTGCCATGGCCAAATGTGGCACCATAGACCCTGGCTGTCTTTCAAATTAGAGACTTCCACAGAGCTCAGACCCTGTACAGAAGGTTACTTATGTGGTGAACATGGCAAATCTTAGCAAGCTGTTTCTGCCAGCCCATAAATCGTTTCTCAAACACACCTCAGAAATATCAGCATTATTCCGGTCTGCCTCAGTGTTTTGACCTTCAAAATTAAGAGCAAAATCACACATAATTTTTCATATGATTTGGTTTCAATGGTTCATGCAAGATGCTTGGCTCAATTAAGTAGAGAATTAAATCATAATTAGTTCGGAGTTAAGGGAATCAATCTCGTATTGTATTGCGTTGGGCACCAGAAAGCTTCAAAGCGAGCAGTGTTCTTTTTCAACTACAAGGGAAAATGAAAGGAAGACAAGCATAGCTTCCCTTTGTTCTTATTTTTAAGAATAGGTAGATAAGATTTACATAAAGCTTCCAGTAAGTAGTGAGAATAATAATGAAATAATTAATGATAGATTTACCTTGGGTGTTCAAGCAGCTGTAAGGCAAATACTTCTACTCAGAAACTTATAATTAAAAATAGCAGTAATATATCAAATACCAAAGGGATAGTCATGCTGGAAACATGTAATAAAAAAAAGATAAATTATTCCATATCATAGGACTGACATAAAAGGAGGATTCAAATTATGAACTTGCTACTTTGCTGAAGTGACATAGGTCTGTCTCACTACTTTAACAAGAAATTGCACCAGTACTAATCCAATTTTTTTGAATCATTTTTCTCTACACATTTCCCTTGCCAATTTATAACAACCCATACAAATCCACCAGGTGATGCTCCAATTGTGTGTTTGGTGTGAAGGTCTGACAAGGATATTGGATGTCCAAATTTCAGAATCACAAAAGAGTCTGAGTGAACGTGAACACATTTTGCCTGGGAATAAATTTTTGCTATGCTTAGATAAACTCTCTATGACACCTCCTGCAAGCCAACATTTTCTGATAGCCTAAAAGTTCTAGAACTAATTCTTCCTGTAATTTTTAAAGTGAGATATATTAATTAAAATACTGAAAATTCCTAGTAAGACTAGCTCATGAAAATTTTACTCTTAGAAGGCATTTGTGGAATATCTTTAATGATGAAGAACAGAGAGAATTCCTGATCTTGGTGCCAGAGATTTTGGGATATAAGCAGATAGAAAGAAGCAGCAGTAATACATGCACTACTTTCTTCTTAAAAGCTTAGGTATTGTGCCTGTAAGTTTGAAGAATTTAATTTGATTTCTTAAGAGGTTTATGTCTGAACTACTCTGTTTTATTAGGTCCCAGTAGTTTGTGGTATTGATCTTTTAAGTAAATACTAAGTGATGCAAATGGAAGCTTTCTAAAACCTAACTCAACTATTTTTTATTTCTTAAAGATAAGTGTTTATGTTAGATTTTCAGTCCATTGGAAGAGCAGTCTGTCATACATTATGCCCCTCATCTGGTGACCAGTGAAAGTCTAAATCTGATGAGCTAATCCGCGTGCAGTGGTCTAGAATTGATGCAGGGAGCTCGTTTCAGGTTCTCTGGATGCATTTATCCACAGAATAAAAATTCCCATCCACTTGGTAAAGGAAGAATCTGTTCAATGAGATTTGGTTATATTTTTACTGAAAAGTACATTGATGGTGACTTTGCTGTTGGTCCTAAGTAGAAAAGCTCCAAAGCAGTGGACACAAATAATTCTTTCCCCCTGCAGTCTTTCATTTTTAGGAAGGATTTAAGTTCTTGTTTTTAGACACATGTTATAGCATATTTGGCTTTCACCATTGTTTCAAACGCTTCAGTTCTGCACAAAATTACAAAGGAAGCATAGGTTTGGGTGAATATTGAGACTCGCATAGATCAGGTTCCTCAGGTGATAGTGGGCACATTAATCCTGCCTTCTCGAATTTAGGCATTAGCTCATTGACTAAGCAGAAGCTTTCATGTCAGGTGTGCTAATCTACGAGTGCTGGGTTGCATGACATGGAAAGCCATGGCTGGCTCCAAAGGAGAGCTTGGCACCTGAGGACTAGCAGATTTGTGGAGAATACAACTGTAATGTTTTCAGACTTGAGTAAGTAGGTGTGAGTGGTGCTGAGCTCGGCAGGTTTCCCCAGCTCAGCCCTGTGTGAGGCTTTGTTGCACGACATGTACAAGTCCTTTTGTTGCAAGAAAACTCTAAATACACAAATAATAACCACTGGATATCTTTAATTTTTACCCACCGCGTTGCAGATGGAATGTATTTATTTCTGTATCCCATTTGGAACAGCTCCATTAGCAGCTAAGTAATTTGCTTTTTATGTGTTTACTAGTCAGAATACTGCTGTGCTTTTTAAGCTGTCACTAACTGGGACAGTCTAACAGTATAATCATAGTGGGCTGATGTAATATAAAATGAGCAAAGTTTTTTGCTAGAATTAAGTGCTCTTAACCATCTCTCTGGTCTTTGAACTTAATAGGGTGATAAATGCATTGTGTGAAAGTGTTACGTTGCGGAGGATAAATATTCCAAGAAAAATCTCTCACTTCTGATTATTGAAGTGATTTGTGATACCTGTATTGATCTCTATCCCAAAAGCATAACAGTTATTTTCTGTGGGTTTTCTTTGAAAATCAATACTAACGGTTTTCTGAGGAGTTTAAATCAGATGAGAAATTGTTGTGTGTTGTGACTTGCCTTTTGTTTTCTAGTTAATGTTATTTGCACCAGTCTTGAAAAGATTAAAAAATTGGTGGATTGTGTCACAGACAGTTTTCTCTCTCTATTACAAGACATAAACTATTTTAATTTTTCTTTTCTCTCCATTGTTTAAGGATAGTGGATGCCTTCACACATGGCTAGAAATGAGATTTGAAGGTTTTGTTAAACAAAATGAACTTACCAACCACAATTTATGGTTATATGGGATGCTTTTCCCATGCATTGAGAAGATTTTGGTGTATTCTAAATATACTTCTCTCTGAAAGTCTTTTTATTTTTTTAATTGGAAAGCTTCACACAATCTCCAGGGTTATAAACAACTGAGTGAAATATTTAAATATTTTTAAATTTTACATATTTAAATATATGTAAAAATACATCAGCACCTTTCCTTACCACACAAGTTTTGATCACTGGCCCTTCTGAAAATCTGGTTCTGTAGTATGACGGAAGCTGCCTATATGCTGCAGAGGGAGAAGAGATGGATGCTCCCAGGATATAAGCAAACCTTTGTACAAATTCTTCAAGAGGGACCTCGATGGTGAACAGTTCTGGACACTGGTGCACGATGTTTTATCGTAAAATCCCATGTGCCTTGCAAACAGTTGAGATTTGCAGAAGAAAACCCAAATGTGTGCCTGTATATGTTTGGACTTCTACAGATTTTGACTTTTCTTATGAGAAAAATACACAAATTTGCCTCTGAGATCACAAACGCTAAAACTTCTTGAATTAAAGTAGTCTGCTGCTACAACAGTTTTACGCACACACAGACCTTTTTCATGCGATACATTTAAAATAGAAAAGGCTCAGATATGTTGTCATCTAGAAGTTACATTCATTCTCCACAGTCAGATCCACGTAAATACCAAAAAAATCTTTCCCTTTTTGTAATCACACATATCTTGGTATTTCTGAGTGTATGCTCTTACATGGCAGAAATAACCAAATCTTAGAGAAGAGGAAACAGATAAAGGAAGGCATGAGAGTAAAGGAAGTTTCTTCATAATGAGAAGGACTTGATTTTTCCCAACTAAAGGCAGCAAAATAATAGTGTCAAAGCAGGCAATGGAGCCTCAGCTGAAATGGAAGAGACAGAAAAATTCAGAAGAAACTGTGGGAAAGATAAAAGTGTAGAAGATGCACCAGTCGTGTATTGAAGACTTCTGAAGAGATGTGATTATTTCAGGCTCCAAAATTGTTCCTTGAGACACTTAGAAAGACAAAGATGTTTGCAAAATCAAATAGATATTAGAACAAAAAATCTCAGTTATTGTAAAAAGGAAAAAATAGAGGAAAGGTGAAGTGTTTGAATGCTTTTAAAATGCAGTGCGAGATGGCAGCACTTTAAATATTTTTTACTGTACTCAAAGATAGTTTCAAGGTAATAAACTTATTGTATGCTCTTAGAAGGGTTTAAGTCATTCCTGAAATATACTTCCAAAAGACTTATTGTTCCCTGTTTCATAATTGGAGGGGGGAACACCCCACTCTCCCCTACCTCCCCTCAATTTTCTTGAAGTTTGATATGGCTTATCTTAGAGTGCAGTAAGGATTTCTCATCTATCTTTTTTAGTTCCCTCTGAGATGAAAAAAAGTATTATTGGTATTGAAAATCCAGTTTCCTTAGTTTTAATTTTCTTTTTAGTGTCATCTTACTGTCTTAAATTATTCAGAATACTTCTGAATAATTTTGCTGCTTTCTTCCTACTTCTGTTCCCCACAAATTTAATCAGTCACATTTTATGTCTTGGACTTATCTTTTATCCTGGTATTTGATATTCTAGCATTCATTTTTGTTAGCACATTCTTTTTACAATAATTAAGACCTGTATAGATAAAAATGTCACTCAGCTTTTCAAATAAGTTTGTGTTGTGCTTCTGCCTCTTAGTGTTTTGTTTAACCTTCTCATCATTTTTCAGTTTCATGTTTCCAACCTTGAGCTCAGCTTAAGTGTTGTTGGAATTGCAGATTCATTCATATTTCAAACTCCTGCTCAAGACTCAGTCCCTAGAGCTATGCAGTTTTCTTAAATGTCACAGCTCCAGCTTATGTTTTATTGTACTTAATTAGGACTCCAAGTAACGTGTTTTGTTGATGTTTTTAAGTCTGAATGATAACAAGAAAAAAATGATCTTTTGCTCTGAATCTTTGGTGCTAATAAGCTGCAGAATATCAGTCTTCTGTGCTGCATGTACCAAAGTTTTTACATTTCTTTAGTAATGAACATTAATTAGGTATTAACTGAGCAATAACATTATCATAAATTTAATGCATGTCTTAGTAGATATATTTGAAAAACTGTTCCATATGCTCAATTATTCAGATTTTTTTTGGCCAGTGAATGCAGAGATATGTATTTTTTATATTTAGAGTGAATATTACCTCTAGAGAACACTGTGATTACTTTAAAACCGAAATTCAAATTGTACTTCACTTTCTAGTTCCGAGTGTTCAGCATTCACAAAAACCAAGAATAAAGTTCATCGCCTTCAGTTAAAAAATATGCTCAGAAATTCCAGATTTCAATGTTTTTCATGTGTGGAAGAATACTGTTTAACTGAAGGACTTTAATCCAGAGCCCTAGTGGAAATAGCTTTGACAGTTACTAAAGAGCTGTTTTCCTTCAGTGTCACTTAAAAATGGATTTTGGAGATCAGCTGCTGTCCTTATACCGGACGCAGCAGTACAAAAAGTCAATTATTAAAGTTAGGCTCTCTCAGCTTGTGTGTGTGTTGCAAATGATACACGTGAGCTCAGGTACAATCTGGGCTCTTTCTGTGGGCTCTTTGTGAAGGCCCATTCTCGTTTTCGGTCATTTCTGAAACTATACACATGGAGTTTGGATAGGATTGTAAGGAGAGCTTGGTCCATGGGTGGCATCAGGGCAGAAGGGCTATAGCATGGATTTAACTCACTGTAGGAAGTGTTCCTCTCTGGAAAGGTATTTCTTAGGATTTGATTTGATTGTGTAAGCTGACCCACACTTACTACCTTGCAAAATATTCATCATTTGACAGGAGAAAAAGAGCACAATATATGTATGAATGTATAAATATCTATATCCAAATACAATACCTTTTTTGTACTCCAAAGAGCGGCTTTGGAATTCTCTGTCAGTGCCGTAATGAGGCGTTATGGTACATCGAGGGAAGTCTTACTATTGATGCTTTGAATCCTCTTTGTTTAGTATACCTCAGGATTCAGATTCTGTTCCATGTTATTCTAAGAACCAAAGCATTATTCACTTATATCTTTAATAGGAAAATTGGCAAGTTCTAGATTCAAAGTTAGATTGTACACAATTTCAGGTCTTTTCTTCAGTGTTTTTTTGTGATTGATTCTCAGCACGCCCTCTGCTTTCAAATAGGAGTGCTGAATAACAAATATCAGCATTTAAAAGGATAAAAAAGAGACTGAAAAGAACATTTATAGTGGTATTTTCAGTCTGTGCTTTCTTTGACATGAATGGTACTGTTGCAACTTCTCACTGCTCCTCTGCCACTTTTGTTAAATCTAGCAAGTAAAGGATAAGCAGGTGGTGATGGGCATTGTTTTTACTTTCAGATGATTTGAACTCATTAGAAAATCAGAGAAATTGTATTTTTCTTTCTCACAAGGATTTTCTAAAAGTAGATCTTTATAGATCATATCGTATTCAGGCGCTACTTGGAGGTTGCCATAAATGCATCTTTCATAGTTTTACTTCCTCCTCGGTCCTCTACACTTTGAGAAATCCTGCTGTTGAAATTCAAAATAGGATATTTGCACACCTCTTGTTTTCTAATGAAAATATCTATTTGTCATCTGATCTAGCCCCCCTTGAAATACAACAGTTCTGAAAGGATCCTAGTGAATTTTTTGCGCTTGCATTCCAGCACCAAATAAGACAATCATGGTATTTTTGTTTGGTTTGTTTGTTTATGATAATCAGAATTAGAAGTTTATCTTTTATTTAGGAAAAATTAAACATGAGATGGAAGAATGCAAGTGTATCTGTCTGAGTATCTCAACTAGTTTCATGCCTTTATTAGGAAGACCGTGTAAAGCTATTTTTGGTAAACACTACCCTTAAAATTTTGAAGTGTATTCTTTGCCACTGAACGTCTTACAGGCCATTTTGTCTGAAGTTTATAATTTTGCCTTTTGTGATACTCAGTTACTGACTATGCATAACTTCTGGTATCTTATCTTTTTCATCATCACAGAATTCAGGGAAGAAACAACCATCAATTTAGTGTATTTTAATATCATCAAGTAGAAATTTTGATTTTCATTTGCTTAGGCACTTTTTTCTTAGTAAAACCACCAAATCTGTTTAGTCTGGGACAATAAATAGACTGTACTGTCCTCAATGTTTTGACTTAGCCTGAAAAGAAACAGACTTTGTGCATTCTTTAAGGCATGGTGTTCCCACAAAGTTATTGCAACGTGGCATAAGATTTTATTACTTCTACAAACCTATATTGTGCTGTCTGTTGGAAAGCTTGTCTTGTTTGGTGGTGATAAAACAAAAGAAACAAACAAGTGAGGTCTACAGAGATGGAATTTTTTATAGAGTATAATGAAAATTTTCAAACTTTGATGCCTAAAATTAGGTGTCTGCTTGAGGTTTACCAAATGAGATTCAAAATTCAAATTCTGCTTGAGGTTTACCAAATGAGATTCAGAATTCAAATGCCTGATGCCATTGCATTTCAATAGATATGTCAAGCTGCGCTGAAAATATCAGCAATTGCAAAAATATATGTGTGAGAGGAGAAATGTTTGCATGTGGTCAAAATAGGCACCTAAATATTGACCCTCTTGAGAAATCATTCAGTAATGTCAAATTGGTTTAATATCTGTAAAGGTCTTCTAAGAGGCCAAAAATATTTAGTAAAGTTTACTATGTCACTGAAATTAAAGAATGATAAGTTTGAATTGCTGACTAAATTTTTAATTTTTGAAGAGACATAAAAGTATTTGGAAAATTTTAGAAATACACTTTTTAGTAGCTGTTTTCCTGTCCAGTTTAATGTTAATTCTGGCTTACTGGGATGGCTGAACAAACAATAATCCTAGAAGTTCACTGGTCCTGTATATTAATTTTGGATTTTATTAATGATGAAAATAGTATATAGTTGTTCATTACATTGATAATCAATGTGGCCCAGTGGTGTATGCAAAAATTGCTGATTTCATGCTGCTAAGACTTATGGCCATTCTGGTGGTTCTGATGAATAATTACAAATGCCCATGAAGTACATTAGCTCTGCCTAGTTGCTACTATAGAAATGATCTTCTGCTAGCCACAGGCACTTCATCAGGTGTGAAAGTGCAATAAAGGGTAAGGCAGAAAAAGAATTATTATGGCATTTGTCAGTAATGTGTCTAATCTTGAGAGGCTGTGCAGATGGATATGCAGATGTGTGAAGACATGAGATTATCTTTTCATCACCTAGATTAATCTCCAGAGTAGGTAGTAATTTCTGACAGGGGTTAAAAGTTGCCCTAAGTCTGTCCCTCATACTCCACTGCTGATAGCAGAATAAAGCTCCTTTGATAAGCTGCATGGACAACAACAATTGTGTTAACCTCTATTCAAACTTAGAAAAAGTGAGTAAATAACAGTATTTTTCTCCAACATTTGTTATGGTGAACTGGAACTATTTCTGTACACGATATAATGGTCAGGCAGAGAGTGGTTGGCTTAGTTAACGATCCCCATTGAAACTCTCTGAGTCTGGTTTACTGACTTCTATTGTGATTTTTTTGGTGAAGACAAAGTACTTAAATATTTGCCATGATGTTTAAAATACTTTACATATCTCTTTGTACAAAACATTTTATCATGTTGAAACCTCCAAACAGGTTATTTCCATGCTACTTTATGTAGTACATATTTATGAATCATACAGAAATTAATTTTGCTCTCTATATATACAGACAGGGAAAAACAGTTCTTATTCCAGCAATAAAATGAATGATCTCCTATTAGTTACCATTTTAGTGTAATTGCAGAAAGCAGTGGCTCATATTATAGTTGCTCTAGGCTTCTCATCCATCCACTTTTATGGATTGATTTTTGGAATCTAGTCAGCAGTCAAATGTCGTATAGATCACAAAATATGTTATGAAGTTATCTTACAATAACTAACACCGTGCTTTCCATTTCTATGGAGCAGTGATTGGAAATGGGGCACTGTACAGAGAGGAGGTATGTGAGAGAGGGCAAACAAATTCACCTCTTTCTGTTTCTTTCATATCCTTTACTTTCCCTGATAAGACTGTAAAATCTTCAGAACAAGCAGAGTTTTCTAATACATAAGTGTTTGTGGAAAGTAGCTTCCTGACACAGCTGGTGAGGGAGCCCACCAGGGAAGGTGTCCTGCTGGACCTGCTGCTTGTGAACAGGGAAGGATGGGTGGGTAATGTGATGGTGAGAGGCTGTCTTGGGCACAGCGATCATGAAATTACTGAGTTTTTCATTCTCGGACAAGTAAGGAGGGAAGTCAGCAGAACTGCTGCCTTGGACTTCCAGAGGGCATACTTTGGCCTGTTTAGGAGATTGCTTAAGAGAGTTCCTTGGGAGGCAGTCCTGAGGGACAAAGGAGTTAGGAAGACTACGTGCTTTAAGAAGGAAATCCTAAAGGCACAGGAGCAGGGTGTCCACATGAGCCAAAAAATGAGCTGGCTAGAAAGACCATCCTGGCTGAACTGGGAGCTTTGGCTGGAAGGGGAAAAAAAAGAGAATTTATTTAAGAGAAAAGGCAGACAACATCAGAGGACTACAAGAATGTCGTGAAGTCATGCAGGGAGAAAATATAAGTGACTATGCCACTTAGGCTTTCACAAATCTACAAGGTCCCAGTGGGATCCTGTCCTGTTTAATACCTTTATCGATATTCTAGACAAAGAGATCGTGTGCACCCTTGGTCAGTTTGCAGTCACAGTGCTGATCTCTGGCTGGAAAGCTCTACAGAGGCATCTGGACGGGCTGTATTGATGGACTGAGGCCGATGGTATGAGGTTCAACAGGGTCAAGTGCCACATCCAGCCCTCAGGTCACAACAACCCCAGGCAGCACAACAGGCTGGGGACAGAGTGGCTGGAAAGCTGCCCAGCAGAAAAGGACCTGAGCATGCTGGTCAACAGCATGAGTCAGCGTGTGCCCAGGTGGCCAAGAAGGCCAGTGGCATCCTGACCTGAATCAGAAATAGTGTGGCCAGCAGGACCAGGGAAGGGAGTGTCTGCCTGTACTCAGCGCTGGTGAGGCCACACCTTAAATCTAGTGTATGTTTAGAAATGGTTCTGTGAGTATTTCAGGCAGATAGAACTATACAAGGACATTTAAAAGTATGTAAAATTAAGCATATGTGGAACTGTAATCAGGTCACACATAATGACCAATCTCCCATGATATCTTTAAGATAATATCTCAGATTCACAACTTTTCAAGTACTAGCTCTGCATAATGTTCAATATATTTATGGACACAGTTAAAGCTAAGATAAAAATGTTATAAGAATGTACAGAATTAAAGATGCTTTTGGATTTCCTTGGGTTTTTTCAAAGTCAAAGAGAAAGTTCTGTAAGAGAGAAAACACACAGTGGACTGCTAGAAAGTTGCCACTTATTGTGTTTCTAGGAGGATGTTACTCAGCATTTACAGGGCAATGCAAGCACAAGTCTCTGTATAATGGTGAATCAATTTTTGACAGTAGCTCTTTACAACAAAGACCCATAACTTTTGTTTGCTCACCCTGTGTTCCAATGGTTTGTAGTCATGCTGCAAAAGAATCAGATCCTTATTGCAGCTAAACCTGTAGCTGCACTGAAGAGTTTTGAGTGAGGAACACACATTTGACGAGCATTTCCAAAATGCCCTCTTGGGAAAAGTCCCACTCCCTGATTAAGTTACAGTTTGCAAATACTATTTGCAAATACTATTAAGAACTAAGTATGGAAGTAATTAGAATGTTCCATGGAGTAAAATCTACTGAAAGCAGAAAGCAGATTATCCAAGGTAAAATGGTGTCTGGTATGTGAAAAATTGGATTTTGTGCATTTCTAAAATGACATCATTGTGGCCTATTTGGCTAAGTGTTTTAAATGTTTATTGTAAATTTGATGCCTAATGTTTTATTTTTCTCCAATGTGGAACACTTAAAAAAATCTTAAACACCTCTTTCCTCCCCTTACCAATGTTGTGAATATCCTGTCATATTTAAATTTTATTGAGACGAACATGAAAAAAATCACTGCTTATTTTGGAAAATCTTGTCCCTGGGCTATAGTTCTCTTTGGTTTACATATTGGGTATATAGCTGTGAGTTATATAAAATCAATAATTTTGTATGGAATGGATCCTTACTCTTACTCCACCAAAGCACTGAATGTAGCCTGTTATGCTGAGATGAATGAATACTGACATCACCTACATTCCAGTGTAGGTAGAGGGTTTCTGTCACCATCTGCTGTTGCATGAATCATGTTTTCCTTATGATTTTATGGGAGAATAAAAATAACAGGAAGGAGAAAATGCAGAAAAAATAAGGAAAGAAATGATGGATATTATGGTCTGCTAAGAGGATTCATCTGGTGAAGAAAGCAGTACTGCTTGTGCTTGCCTTGTGTACAGCTGACTAATTTTCACCAGCTTGGGAAAAAGTGAAATTGGGAGTTATTCTGCTGCAGAAGCACAGAATAGTTAAGGTTGGAAGGGACCTCTGGAGGTCATCTGGTCCAACCCCCTGCTCAAGCAGGGCTACTTAGAGCCAGATACACAAGACCATGTCTAGATGGCTTTGTAATACTTCCAAGGAGGGAGACCCCCATCATCTTTCTAGGCAACCTATGCCACTGCTCAGTCACTCTCACAGTGAAAAATTGTTCCCTGGTGCTCACAGGGAACATTCTGTGTTTCATCTTGTGCCCATTGCCCATGGTTCCATCACTGAGCATCTTGTAGTCCTCAAGCAGCTCTCCCAGTTGCCTTGATCTTTCAAAGGTTACCGAGAGTGATCTTGTAATGACATCAGCCAGCACCTCTCTGTTCGGATAGAAAATTTTACTGGTGTGGAATATACTTCTAAGCCTACGTTATTTAATGTTCTGTAAGTAGAAATGCCTAGGAAATGTACAGCTCATAGAAGTTCATCAGTGTTTTGAGCCTGTCTGGGTATATTTCTGAAATTTTTAGGGGTTTTGGCCATGAATAAGAAGGATTTCATGATTTTTCAATGTGTACAATTCATTTAAAAGGAATTTTAAAAAAAAAAACATTATGAGAGTATGTGTGTATAATTTGTGTACACACATGTGCACACCTTTCCTTGTAAACATGAATTTTTAAACATTTTGTTTTCAACTGAGGCTACTGTCAGCCAGCCTGTGATGTCTTCTTCAAAATCCTGCTTACATACATGTTTATTTAATTCATTTTTTGTTACTTTACATGTGTAGAGACCAGCTCTCAGGCATGTTTGAGTGTCTAAATAACATGTGCCAACCCATGCGACTTGAGAGAATAAGCTTCTCTGAAAGCCACAGAGAACTTATGCTGTCCCCAGGGCAGTTTTGCTGGTTATTATGCAGTAAAGAATAGGACTTATACATCAAATTTTAGTTCAGCAGCTCACTGAGAATGAATTTCCCTTCACTTCTGTCAAGTAAGACTATTCTTTTTTTCAGTGTAACTATTTTGTTTTTTTTCCTGTCCGTTAGTGTGGTGAAGTGTTTGTGGACTGCAGCTTCTTGTTAAACAAAATGTATCTTTATTACAGTGAATCAAAACCTTGGCAAAGTTGGCCAAACGGCTTTCTACCAACAGGCAGGGGAAGTGCTACATGCAAGTAACACCCACAAACCAGTAGTCTTTACAAACTGGCATAATCACAGTTTACTTTCCTGAGATAGTGCTTCTGCCTTGCCCAGAACAGATATGTAGGTGGGTGAATGAAGCAATGTTCTAGAAAGCATTGCCCGTAGAATAAATCTTCCACACTACCTGAAGGACAAGCTGTTAGCTTATACCCAGGTTATTTTTGGCTTTGAATAAATGATGTCAGAAGAAATCACCAGTATTAATTGTTAGAGAAAAACAGGGTTTTAGAAGAAAACTAAAGCAAACAACTGGCATTATTATTGCTCATTAACCATCATTGACTCTTTGGAAATTATCAGTAAATACATATGGAATGGCTATTGTCAAAATGTAGCAGCAATCAAATCCCATTAGGAGACTTCCAAAAGTCATTAACCCAAGTAGGCAGGAGTCCAGTAGCACTGGCTTTCTATTCTGCTATCAGGAATTGTTACAAAAGATGGAATGGCCAGCATAAAATGAAACCATAGAATCTTTGGGAATCCCAAGCTGTCACATTTGCTAGGCAGTGATGTTGGTACAAAGGAGTGAACTGACGCTGTGCTTGTGCTGACTGAGCTGTACACTAATATAGCTGTGACTTCATAAAGGATGACATTCCTGGGGTCAGGCTGGTGTGCAGGTACTCCAATTCCATGTCAATGGCTCTTCAATGTATTTGTTTTTCTTACCAGGTTCCTTGTTTTCACACAGCCTCCATGATATATCTTCTGTTACAATTTTTACTGTTCTGCTTTTAAAACTATGTCTTCCTGGGGACATATCCATTGGTATTTTCATAAAACTCCCTGGTCAGAGTGCTTTGGGACAGGTTTAAATGTTTGCAAGGTAGCAGGAGACGGTAGTTGCCAGCAGATCAATATCTGGCTCCAAGATGAGCATCTCTGGCAGAATTTTGGATTTTAGATGGGGTATACCTGTCTCAAAGTGGGGGAAAGGATCTTTGCACAAGAAATAGCAGGACCCATTGAGAGAGCTTTAGACTATATTTGAAGGGGGAAAGGGATAAACCAGGCTCACTAGCGAGTAACTGGGGGCTGCATGCCAAAGTTTTCGGGATGGCATGCTAGCGAGGTGCTTCAGTCTACCGTGTAAGAGGAGATAGGGAATGGACATGCATTGCAGCAGCAAAGACACCAGGGTTATTGACATGTTAGAAACAACAGAAGCACCTGAGAAAGGTCACATTGGGATTAGGGCTTTTTCCCTCAGAAAAGGTGGTGGAATCAACTGCCCAGATGAAGTACGTTTGTAGCAATGTGTGCAGCATGGGCAAAGAACAGGATGAGCTGGAAGCCAGGGCGCACCAGGAAACCTGTGATACAGTTACCATCACGGAAACATAATACAAGAGGAAAGATGAGAAAGAAGGGCAATGAAGCTGGTGGAGGATCTGGAGCACAAGTCTTGTAAGGAGTGGCTGAAGGAGCTGGGGCTGTTCAGCCTGGAGAAAAGGACGCTCAGGGGAGACCTTATCACTCTCTACAACTGCCTGAGAGGAGGTAGTAATGAGGTGGAGGTCAGTCACTTCCTCCACAAACCAAGCAATGGGACAAGAAGAAATGGCCTCAAATTGTGTCATGAAAGGTTTAGATTGGATATTAGAAGAAATTTCTTCACGGAAAGAGTTGCCAAGCATTGAAACAGACTGCTCAGGGAAGTAGTTGAGTCACCACCCCTGGAAGATTTAAAAAACATGAAGATATGGAATCTGGGAACACAGTTCAGTGGTGGATTTAGCAGTGCTGGATCAAGTTGAACTTGGTGATCTTAAAGGTCTCTTCAATGCTAAACAATTATCTGTTTCTGAGCTGTGTAAGACACACTGCAGATCAATTAAAACATCCACCTCTTACTTTAATTCAGGAAGCTGGCCTTGGTGGTGGAAGCTGGCATCCTCACTATCAGGAGAGAAAGCAAGGTGTGTGGCATTCTACCATTTTTATCCCTTTCCTTCTCAGCTCCACAGCAGCCTTTGAGCTTTTTATCTCCTTCAGAGGAGAAACAAAGGGGGATAGAAGAATAGGAAACTTTTCTAGAATTTAGAAATTTCCTAACTAGAGAAGATTTTTCTAGAAAATCTTTAGTCTTTTTAATTTTCCAGTATCTTTGTCTTATGAGTGTGGGTAGGTGGCATCAGCTGAACTTGCTTCATTAATCTTTATACTAGTCTAGATGAAATGAATTGCTACAGTAACATGCTTAAGTCATTTTGATGTTAAGTTATATGTCAGATCACAGGATATGATTCCAAATGTTAGTGAAATGACCTTTCCACTGACAAATGGTACACCTTTCAACTTTTAATGGTTTTGTGGGGAGCTCATGTACAGGCATTTTCACATATTTGGAAATAGGGAGAAAGGGAGAATTGTTTTTATCTGGTTTATCTATCACATCATAGGAGCTAGTTGAAGAACACTGAGGTAATTAGTAAATAGATTTGGAAACTCACATTTTGTACTCAGATTATGGACTAAAGTTGTAGTGTATATCTTTCTTTCTAATGATGATACTTTTAATACTTATATACAAGTAACCTTCATATATAAAGTTTGGACAATTTGCTTTGAAATGAAGTTAAGAGTTTGAAATGCCAGCCTTGAATGAAACCTATTCGTGTCAGGCTCCTCAAAATCAGCCAAATTTACCATTTACATGAATAGTCCTTGGATCAAGCCTAAAAGTAGTTGAGGTTTATATCATGCTTAGTCATAATTTTCTTCATAATAAGCCATATCTTCCTTTAAGATTTTTTTTTCAGGTGGGCAATACACATGCAGGTCATACTAATTTATTTTCGCATGCAATATTTTTGCTTTAACATTACAGTAGGATTTGAGCTAAAAGAATCTTTTGACTCTATGTCCATAATGACAACTCATAACACTTGTTTCTCTTTTAGTGTATTATACAGTTCATTTATTGCTCCATATGTGATAACAGGAAACATGAACATTTCATAAAAGAATTTTTTTTCAAGAAATCAAGAGAGAATTAAAATGAATGTGGCTGAAGTGCTCTACGTATTAAGCTTCCCCTTGTGCCCAGCCCAGCTTTCTCGCCTGTTAAAGATAACATTTTTCCAACATTCAATGATGAAAACAGGAAAGGTCTGCAGTAGACAGAGTTCAGATACAGGGAGCATTTCGGCATACTTATTAACACACTTTCTTTTGCAGATAATGAGAACATTGCAAGCTGCTTGGGTCTTTTGTCTAAAAATTCCCATCAGAGACTCTTGTAAATCACCATGGCTTTCAGTGACTGATTCCTGTGGAGCCTAAGACTGGTTTAACAGTTATTGTCAGCTGTTTCTTTCTCCTGTTGGTGTCTGTTTTGCTATCAGTGAGCACCGTGCCAAAGTTCTGAAAAATCCACTGGCTTTAGGTGCCCTCCCCTTAACTTAACTTTGTAGTTGCACTTTTGGTCATCTTCTCTGTGGCTACTATTTTGATCAGCTCCTCATTGATGAGAGCTGTCATTTTGAAGTACATTACATGGTGATGTAGATTAGCTTGCATTTCCCCATCCTGGCTAGAAGTGAAATGGAACTAATGACTGGCATATGGAAGAGGAATGCACGACTGTTGTGGATGAAGTGCATCAGACCTTGCTGTCCTTTGAAATTTTCAACAAGCCAATAGTAAGAAGTTTTTAAATAGAGATTTTTAAATTAATGTTGCAATGCATGTTACAAATTAGAATAGCAAATCTTTCAATTTTGATAGCTGGTAGTCATGTAATAAACTTCTTTAAGACTCTTCAGTTCTCAACATTTGCAGCTCTTTTCTAAAAGCAAATGCACAGCACGAGGCAACAGAGGTTATGTATGCAGATCAGACAAGTGCAGTGGCTATCTTTCAAATGAGGAGAAAGGAGTGGAAAATTACTTGAGCAGGCTTAACAAACAAGTGGAAAGTGGTCCTGTCTCAGAAAAAGACCTGGGGTATTTTCATACAGTTTGTGTGTCTGTCTGTTGGTTTGTTTTCCTTAATCTGACCCAGTGAGACTTGTAGGGAATGAGGAAAAAACTGAGGGTGGAACTGGTGAATAGAAGAAGCTTTTCATGTATACCATTCATGCCACAGAATGTAGATAGATAACAATGTTTTAAATCTTGCAGTGATTTTTCTAGACAAATCAAGAAAGGGCTGCAGGCCACTAATGAAGGAAGTTCCAGTTTTGAAGTGGAAACTGCCCTATGTTTAGTGTAAATAGATGACAAACACCCTTCCTAGAAAAACAACTAGGAACTCATAACATATTTAGAAGTATATTAGATTTGCATTTAGAATCCTGAGAGCAGAAGTCAGGAATCTGTAATCTCTCATCCATATCACTTCTGTCTGGATCACCAAGGAAAGCATCACTTGAAGACTCTCATCTGGAGCAGATCTCTGATCTCTTGAAGGTCTCAATATGTGGTAATTTGATGAAATACAGAAGCAGGTCACTGAGACAGCCTGGTGCTTACGGAGTGCTGTGATCAGAGTGCTTCACAGTCCTGCTAAGTTTCCTTCTGTTTCTGGCACACTGAATCTCAAGTTCTTTTTTTGTAGAGTGGAGCAGCTTCAATGCAAACAATATAAAAAGGTGGACTAGTGGTATGGGAAAAAAAATAAAAAAGCAGAGTAGCATCATCATTGCTGCTGATAGATTGTTCCCAAAGCTTTTTATGTTGTTTTCTTTCCTTAGATTTTTAAGGAGATGCAGGACTATAAGTATTCTGGGAGGCACAGGAGAATATGAGAGGATGTCTCCTCACAGCCTGAGTATTTCAGCATTCTTAAAGATTCTTAAGCATTATAAGGACAGGAAGTAGAACACAATCCTCAGTCCCAAGTGTTAGCTTTTGGCCAGGCAATTGTCTACTCAGCATCTGTAGGCCAGATATATGAAATCCAGGTGTCTTGCAGGGAATGGAGGTTTCACCACATGGACTAGCCTGAGAGCAGACGATAGGGTAGTCAGCAGCTAGCTCATCTCCTTTTGAATTCAGTCCTAAATCTGTTTGTATTTGTTTAGATTTTTTCCCCTATTTCCAGTATCAGAAGTAGTGCTGTGAATTCTGATACTGTAAGTCAGTGGACAAGTCATCCTAATGAAATCTCCCTTTCTTTCCAGAGAAATTTCAGAAGCAGTTTTTCATGGTCTGTATAGGTAACCAAGTGTACTCTTCTCTGAGAATGTGCACCATTGAACTCCTTAGTTACAGAAAGTTAAAGCAGTGCTTTTGAACATTGCTTCTGTCACTTTGATCTCAACAGGAGGTGTATCTCAGTCTCAAATCTGTGTTTTACTTCTCTGCTCATTTCCTCTCTGCTTACAAAACGTGATTTGTTTTGTTTTATATAATAATCGTCTCCACTAACAATTATGTAATTTAGAAATGTCCTTGGGTTTTTTTGTTGTTAAACTTTGGTTTAATTTTTAGGGCTTTCTTCTTTTTTTTTTTTAATTGGAAAGGGATATCTTTGTAAGAATCTGTATTTCCTTTACAGGGCTGGGTTTTGTTCTGTACAGATTAGGATTTTGGAAAAGCAGAGATTGTTACTTATACAAAGCCATGTAGCTGGCAGTAGTGAACTTGAAAATCCAAACAATACTGCCTCCTGCTTTAACAAACCAGTTCCACAGCAGAGATGTGTCTCTTACTAGAATTGTAATAGGTATGAAAGTTACCACCTAATGCTCTAATCACCACCCTGTAAAAGCAAGAAGGACACAATCTGTAGGAACATGAAAGCGTGTCAGCTTTGAGTACAAATGCAGCATTCAAACTGCAATGTGAGGAAGAGATGCTTTTATTAAAAGCATCTGCTGCAGACTTTGCACAAAACAAATCTAATTGCTGTTTTCCAGTGCTGTTAAAGGTTTAGAAAAAGTTGGTTCCTAGCTCTATCAGTCTAATAAATCTTTCCAAACTTTGCCCTGCTTTAAAAAAACAACAGTTTGCATCTCAGGCTGAAAGGCAGTTCTTCAAACACACAGTGTGATTTACTATGTTCATTGCATAACTAATATTGAAAATTAATGATATTGTTTTTAATATGCAGATGTTTATCACTGAATTAATTATATTAATGTGCTCAAGATGAGTAGAAAGACATTTATTTTCTTTTAAGACTCCAAAAGAAAACTTATATTTAGGACACTGTCTTTGACAAAGGTCAGTCAAAGGCAGTGAACATTTTTATTAGGTTTCATATGCAGATTGCCGTTGTGATTTATATTGTTGAAATTACATCTGAAAGATCATTCAATAGGCAAAGCAAAAGCTGTGCAAGCAGGCATAGAAAAACAAAGAATATATTCACCTATCAGCAGGCAGGTGCTAAGCCATCTCCTGGGAAACAGGGCTCCATCATGGTGATGTTATTTGGGAAGGCAAATGTCATCACTCCTCTTCCCACTTCTTCACCCAGCTCTTATACACGGAAAAAATGTCAATGTGGAATGGAATCTTCCTCTTGTCAGTTGGGGGCAGCTGTTCTGACTGTGTGCCCTCCCAGCTTCTTGGGCCTGTCCTGTGCAGGGCCAAGAATTGGACTTAGATGATTCTTGTGTGTTCCTTCTGGCTCAAACCATTCCATTCCATTCTCCTTGTGCACCCCCAGCACACCCGCAGGTGGGCCAGTACAAGAAGTAGAAAAGGCCTTGATTTTGTGCAAGAACTGTTCAGTAATAATGAAAGCATCCCTGTGTCATCAATCCAAAACACAGCCCCATAGCTCCTGTCAGTATGATTAGTTCTATCTCAGTCAAATGCAGCCCACTTAAGTGGGAAGAGAGCTGATGAGACCACACTGGCTCACCAACAGTGCTCATGGTTAGCAGGTAATGTTTCATGAGCCTTTCAAGCATTGTTTAGTATCTACTTTGTAGTAAGTTGCAGTAGTGGGATTTGTGTTGCCAAACTTTTTTTTTTTTTTAATATCATTATAATCCTGTTTATGCTGACAAATTTCATTTTTGAAGGCTGGTAGTGAGTAGGACTGGAGGACAGTGCACGTATTTATATTCCCTTAAAAAGTACAGTAAACAGTGAAATATAAATTGTTTGAGGAGATGGGAGGGAGAGGAAGAAAGAGTAGTAGGAGAACAGGAGGGCAGTCTTATATTAGAAATTTGAAATTACTTAATGGACACTAAAGCAGTAGGAAAAGGCAAAAATAAATGCAAACCATATAAAGATTTTGAGGAGGAATTTTCATAAGACTTCATTAAATATACTTGCAAATTTACACTGAGTGACCAATATTACTAATGCTAAAGATGGTTTTCTTCTTAAAATATTTTCTGATAATCTCATATGCATTTTCTATCAGACTTTTTAAATACAAAAATACTCACATGAGAGACTCAGCTCTCTCAATACACATGAGCTTTAGAGCAGACTTCTTCTTTGAAGTGGTTAATTCTCTGACCTGTAGTGGTCAGGTGGTGCTCTGCATTAAAGACTTTCTAAAGAGTTAGTAATGAGGGATACCATTTTGATAAACCTAGGAAAAATATTTGGGGAGAAGAAGTGAGAAAGGAGGAGGAAAAATGATCCAACATAGAGAACATGTTCCCAGAAGTTTCTCCATGTATTGTAGCTGGTCTGGTTTTTGGGTCTGCAACTTCTTACCTTCCCACCCCATCTTCTTTTCTAACTCTACCAGCCCATCTAAGAAAAGAGTGTCTTTTCATATAAACTCTTATGTGTACTCAGAGATTATTTTGGCCCTAATACAATTAAGTTCACCTATTGTGTTCATCTGCTCAGCAAAACAATATACTTTTTTATTAAGGTTTACTAGGAAGGAATTGCAGAAGTTATTTGCTTTTGCTTGTCATAAGTATTTCTGGGATGGAAACTTTCTTAATGATGCATTCTTGTTGCCAAACTTCTCTTCTTTTTTCCTTTTCTTTTTGCATTTCTAGCTCAGATAGCTTGTTGTTGGTTTTCCTTTTTTTTTTTTTTTTTTTCTTTTGTCTTATGCCCCTTAATGTTTCACAGTATTTTCATGTAACCTCACAGAACTTACGGACAAATATGCTTCAGCAAACTCTTGTTAGAATGTGTTGCTCCTAAACACTTTTATCTGTTCTCAGCCTTCTTTTAAATGCATCTGAAAGCCACAGGGAAATACCTTCGATTTTAGTGTTTTCGTATCTTGATCTCTGTAGATGATATTGATGAGGGAGCTGTTCTCAGTTGGTGACTGCTGAAAGCATCCTAGTAAGTTAAGACAAGATCTGCTTATATTTTTTTTTTTAACTTCTTTGGCTCCAACAATAAAAAGCTTGGAATATCTTATTTGAATGAAGTATCATTTAATGCTATCAAAGTCAGAGATTTATGCAACTTTCTAGCAGCAAAGATGATGCAAGATACCTCCAGGGTGTGCTTCTAGTGAGTGGCAACAGAAATAATCATCAATGTACCAGTGTGTATGTATTACTAAAGATATTTAAAATTTTATTTCTTTGGAATCTGTAATACCTGTAGATTTCAAAAGATCAGAGAGAACGGGTGAAGTTCACTGTGAACACAATGTGAAGTTGTGACCCACAGTCTGTGAGCACGTGTTCCTAACCACCCTTTTAGAGGCTAATCAAACACTTTCTAGTCTTTCCGTAATGATTATTACTATTATAATACATTATTTACATTATCAGAAGTCCAAATAGAATTAAAAAGGGCATCTGCTGAGAAATATAAGGGTTTTGGTGCTGGTACCTGATTATCTTAAATTGAGAGGAAGTTACTGTATGAAGATGGTGAAAGTCATACACGAGCAGGCAGACAGCCAGTCAGTGTTACAGTACAGTGCTTCCTCCTCGTTTCCATATAAACAAGTTTTCCAGGATTGGCAACAGGTTTTCATTTTGTTTTCTGTTTTATAGTGTAAGGCTTATCTGGCCTCCATCCCCCTCTGTGAAGAGCAGACAAAAATCTCCCCAAGCTCTGACTTAGCAGCGGGTCTCCCCAGGCTGTAGTGAGGCCTGCACAGTGCTAGATAAGAAAAGAGTATACTTCAAACAGCTTGGCATTAATCAGCCAGCAAGGCTTCAAGCTCAGTGTTAGAGCAAAGGAATGCAGTTCAGAGGCTCGCTTACATTAAATGAAATTAGACCAGACAGACTCACTTAATTCTTACTTTTAAAAAGCTCTTGAAGTGCTGTTTTAAACTAGTAACTTTGTGATGCCACTGAGTGAGGCGGTTAATCTGACTCATCAGAAAGGGAAAGCAGCAGAGCCCTTGGGATTCTTCCGGAGAATTGCTGGTCTGGCCTTTGAAACAATTTCCTTATATCTTATTCATACCTTTTCAGCATAATGTATTGTATCATTTATTATCTTTAACCAGAAGATTCAGCTCCTCCCTTCGAAACACTGTTAGGGCAATCCTTGCAAGGAACGTAGATGGCAGCTTCATTGCTCTAGGAGTCAGCACACGGTCTTTTACTTTGCACCCAGGAACTACTCTGGTGTGATTCAAGGTCAGGGTTAGCTTGTGACTTTAAGGGCAGTGAATGAGCAGACAGTCAAACTTCACATTGTAATGAACTCCACATTGTGCTGAGAAAGGACATAGGTGCGTTTGAGGAAATCATTGCAGAAAGCTGAGGAAAACATCATCCTTTATCTATTTTCCTCATTTTTATAAGTCTCTAAAATTAGAAGATAGTCTATATGATCTGTGGTATATTCATGATAATATCTGATTTTTGAAAACAGTGGAAAGCAAAAAAAGTGGAAAGTAAAAAATAGAGTCAAAGTCTAAACAGAATGTACCTAGGAAATCCTCTATTTATAGAAACTATTCCAAAATGGTTCTCTATTAAGGATCTCTTTCCTAATTAAGTGATTAGCCAATCACAGCAATCAATTTATGCTAATGATAGGGCTAATAGTGAATTCCCAGTTGGGGTTTAAATCCATGGCTGTAAGCTCAGAAGCATCTGTTCTAATGATTAAACCATTTGCTCTGTATATATCTGATACTAGCTCCATCAGCTAAACTAATGATAACTTAACTGTAGCTCTTTCACCTCAGGCAGAAAATAAAGCATCTAAGAAAACATCTTGTGCTGACAAACTCTTCATAGCTATATATTTTTGTCATTGTGCTCTTTGAACTACTGCTGAAGCAAAAGCAGGTCTGCAGTGCTTAGAACTGTTTCCTTTCCTCCATCAGAAACAAAGGTCACCTTCCAAAATGATGAAGGCTCATACTGAGCGTTGAAGCTTTTCCGGAGCTCATGTATACTTGCCACTGATGTATGTAGTTGCACTGACAAAATAATAGCCTTAAATACAAAAATTCAGGGGATTTGTGGAGGTGGAAGAAATGTCAGTAGGATGCTGGAGGAGTTCTGTGTGAGTGAGAGGAAGGAGCGCTTTCAATAGGCAATTGACATCAGATTTTTATGGTTCCAGCCTTACCAAAGAAACACTTTAGAAATCAAAATAAATGAAAATTTATATCTCTTTGAAATGAAAGCAGCACTTTTTATCTGTCTGAAGGCCAAATCTAGATCTTGTCCTCCCATCTGTCTCTTTCCTCTAGTTATTATAACATATTTAGCATTCTTTTAAAAATGAAGCTATTTAAAATAGGATTATTTATAGAAGATTATATATAAGACAATTCCCTATATATAATGTCCCATCTGTCTTGGAGATTTATGCAATTCACTTAAGCTATGTTTACTGGCATTTGTTATACCAAGTGGGATTGGCTGCTTCAGTCTACATTCAAGTATCTATTTCTTAGATTTCACCACAGATGCTTTTTTGGAGAGCATTAGGTCACTGCTCCACTCTGACACATTGCTTTCAAAATAGAGCTATTGAAATAAGTCATTATTGCAAGAAGAAAAATGAAGTTTGGAATACAGTATTAATAGAAAGCAATTTGTCCTCAGAATGTGATTTAATTTATGCTAACACCTTTTTTTGTTTAAGTAATGAACTGCTACATGAAGGAGGGAAATCAAGCATTAAAAAAAAAAGAAAAAAAAAAGAAAAAAATCTTTGCTCCTATAAGAAGAAAATATTGTACTTTTCAAGCATGTCCTCCTGATCACATAGAGCAGAGGAGTTATATTAATATGAGCCTACTCTATTTGGTTTGGCTACATAGCATTAAAAGAGACCTGAGAATCAGAAATGAGTATATTAAGATGACTGCCTTCTGTGTTTCCATTGCAGAATAGCCCATTATCATGGGGGCTTTAACTAAGCAATGTTAGTCTTTTATTATCTTTATTTCAAAAATTAAATGAAAATAAAATTTCATCAGGAGGACTGAGGGATGGAAAGGCTCATGGAGAATCACAAAGTGGAAGAAGAGGGAAGGAGTTCCAGTGGACAAGGAAAATGTGGCAGAGAAAATGTAAGGGAAGTGATGGGAAGAGAACAGAAAAGCAGCAAAGTTTGAGAGACAGGAAAGATGCTTCCACACCTCTGTTTTCTAAGTGAAAATTGTCATGTGGTTAGGAAGTGGAACTAACTGCAAAATCTGGTAGGGTCAGAGAAAGAGGGACAAGCAGGCTTAGACAAAGGCTAGCACATTAAGCGTTTTGTCCTGTTCAGTCATTACCCCAGGTTTCGTGTCACAAACTGAGAGACCTTAGGCAATTCCAAGTCAGATCTCTGCAGCACTCCAGCAAGCTGAGAAAAAGGAAACTGGCAGGGATGATATTTAGAAGAGGAGAGAAAGATGTGATAGGGTGTAGCATTCCAGACAAAAATATGAAGCAGGAAAGGATGCTAATTTTCTTCCATGACAATCATATTATTTTCTTGCATATCCAGCAGAAGAAAGATACGAGGATGTTTTTTTCCTTCCCTCCCCTCTCAATTTCTCCCCCTCCTTATTTCCCATTCACTCATCTGTTCTGCAGTGTGCTGTTCTCTTCAGTCAGGAATGACTGACCAGCTATTGCCAATTCCAGTCTTCTGGGAGATACTCTTGCATTGGGCAGCTGTCTTCCCAAAGACAGTGGTATCACCTTCCTAAAAACCTCTTACTTTGCTATTCTCAGGGCTGCAGGCTTGAGTTTCTCCCAGAAAGCAATCATGCAGTTGTCACTCAGTATGCTCTCACCATATGCTAACTTGATGGGAAGCTGTCTCCAAAGCAAACGTGATTGTCCAGTCTACCACAGTGGGTGACTGTGTGGGTGCATATGTGCAGCCGTGCAGGTGGTGTCTGTGTGTGTACAAGGCAAGCAGAGCTAGCATGAAATGATTCAGGCATTGAACAACAGGGAGAGTTTGTTGGTCACATATGCCGTGTGAAACCTGGCAGCACTTAACATTTTCCATTTTTACTTACAGTAGATCCAAAACCCCATAGGTCATAAAAAAATTCCCAAACAAACAAAAAGAGCCCCACAAATAAAATAAGCATGCTTGTGTGTGTTATTGGGGTCAGCCCAATAATTTCAGATATCATGTTTGTGTAAGTGGAAACACTGTTTTATTCACATCTAGTCGTTCTCATTTTCAGCAGCTGGGATGAACTACATCTGGAGGCAGAAACATAATAAAGATTCCCCTGATACTGATAGTCTGTGAGAGTAGAAACTATTTTAGAGCATTTAAATGACAGTCTTTTTCAAAGTTGTTAGCTACTAAATCAGCTTAATAGGCATGCTTCAGAACTCCGCTGGGAATCATCCTTCTCTTTCTCTTTCTTTTTTTTTTTTTTTTTTAAAGACACAGATCTTTCTTTAAAAAAAAAATGTGAGCACAAGTGAATACCAACATATTCCAGCAGTCATATTTTGCAATTCCCTCGTGTCGCACTGAGGACACTTAATTCATTGGCACTATTCACATCAGTGAGGCAATGACAGTAATAGAAGGAAAGTGTAAAAACACCATTTAGGCTTCTGTTTGGAAACTGAAGGGCAAATCTCCCAAGGCTCTGTGTGGAAATGGAAAGCTTTGCCAGGTTTTTTTTTTTTTTTTCTGTTGGATCCAGAATTACTCCTTGTATAATCTTTTCTTCCAAAAGACACTACCAAAAGACAGTAACAAGCATTCTTTCTGTGAGATTTATGGAATAAGACAAGAATATAAAATGATGTTCCCTTTCACCTTTTATGAGGTGGTTGGGTCAGGACAGATGTCTTGTTTTGTGTTTGCACATAGACGTCTGCCATCCTACCATGGGAACAGTACTCCTGAATGAATTCCTAAAACAGGTGCATGGTACATTTTCAACCAGGAAGAGACACCACCTTCAGCACATTTCTGCATGTTTTCTTTCCTTATGAGCTTAGAGTGACATTATTGAAATTGTTTGAAGGATTCCCTACTTTTTAAAATGTGCATACTCCATCACAAGGAAACAAAATTATCAAGCTCAGCTTTCTTTTAGATTGGACAAGTTGTAGCTAAAAGGTAGGGATGCTTTTGTTGGTGATGGTTGGAATGGGATTTTAAATAGTGACACTTACTAAAATCCCAACTGCGGATGTGATTCAAATTAATGACTATCTCTGAGGAGAGGATGAGCTCTGTATCTCAAGACTGTCTAGCATGAGGGATGGATTCCCATTCCTCGTGTTACCTTCTGTCTCCAAGTAGCAATAATAAAAACAGTTGTTGCTGTTGAACTACACTGTGCATTATCAGTTCAGTGGTTAATGAATTTAACATCAGCTGTTAAAAAAAAAAGAGCAATAAGGAGCATAAAAGTTCTAAAGTTAAAAAAATCCTATACATCTTTAAATTCTCCACTGTCAGTGAATTTTCTAATTAGATTACTGGGAAAAAAAAGTGATGCTGTAACTAAAAGGTCTAAGGAAGACTACTAGCAGTTCTTCCAAAAAACATTTTACGCATTGATAGATTTGTTTTGTTTAAGTTTGGATTTTTTTCAATGTTGTCAGAGTATGACTAGAAAAGAAATTTATCCCTTTTTTATTGCGTAGTTCCCCCTATGAAAATTGCCTTGTATGCATACAGATTCTAGAGTTGTACAGTTGCTGAGAGTTATTGGAGCCAGATTGCTGATTTTGGGAAATGCACATGGATGTCTGGTCTATCACACAGTGCACGAGTTCCTAGCAAGCGATTGCGTGTGGCTGGCATGATGTTCACTTGCCACGTTTCTGGGGAGCCTGGTGATTGTGATGTGCAAATGATGTAGCAGAGGACATAAATCAGAGGTGTATTTACATGCAGACGACAGAGTTACACCCTCTCCTAAATTATGATCTTTGTAAGAAGTGCTGACAATATTCTGAAGTCAGTCAAGGACCTTAATACTGATTTTTATGTAGGAGGTGTGCAATTAGTATGGCTAACCCAGTGGCAGAAAAACTGCCAAGTGAGGAAAACATAATGAGGCCTCACTGACGCCTACTGCATCCTCCTAAAAGTTCAGCTTCTGCAACAGTAGAAACATCCATGAAGGGAAAGGTAGAGGGGACCACAGAGGTGGTCTGAACACCGGAAGGGAAACCTGTGGCTCAGAGTTCACTGTCTGCATTTGGAAATCTGGACTTCTTTCTGGTAGTGAAGTGGAATTCTATCCTTCACATAGCACAAAGATGTATCCACTTAAAGAGCTGCAAAAATGCATAGAAATCCTGAATGACAGGAATTTTGAAGGAAAATTTGCAGTGAAAGTAGTCATTTAATTGAACAGAAGTTGAGCAGGTAGGAGCTTTTCATTTAATGTGAGATTCTTTTCTAAACACCTACTTTGAAAAGGCATATAGCTGTTGCCTGTCAACTAAATTGGACTAGTGTTTTGATGCCACACATTTTTATGCACCACTGGAGCAGAAATGAAAGCTGTCAATAATAAGCTTGGCCATACAGGTGTACGCCCACTTACATTCTAATCTTTATAAAAACCTATTCCATACTTCACTGCTGGGAGGTGAAGCTAGTGACAGAAAACATATGAGCCTTCCAGAGCCTGTGCGTTACAACTCACATTTCCTCCTATGAAAGAAGAAATTCTGTTTTGTTTTATATTCTAAGAACAGAGGAAAAAAAGAGTTCAAATACTAAACACATTCAGTGTTCCTGTCAGTGCCAAACTTCTGCACTGGAGGACTTTTGTGTGACAAGAAATCAAAAGCTATTTTTCTCTGGCAGTCCTGCCTGTTGTTCATCCTGCTTCAATAAAAGAGAAAAGAACATAAAAAGTGGCAACTTCTGGAAATGTGCAAACGATGCCTCTCATTGGCAGTAGGCTTGTGGCTGGAATTCAACATAGGCACCGAGGCTAGGGCCAGCCAACACTTAGCATGTTTGTTTATGTACATTATATACACTGGAAACATATGGTCGTTGTAGTTTGTTGCTTTCTGAAGGGACCGGCTTGTACTCTTCCAGAATTAGATGAAAGCATATGAAGAAAATCACAGAGGAACACAGATTGTGACAGACAATCACAAATCTGTGATTGACACAGGTGTTTCACAGGGCATATGAAATACACCATCAGTACATAAATCACCAGTTTAAATCCACTGAACTTTTCTCTTTAAGAAATATGTATTTGAAAATGTAATTACCATAGGGTTTACAGGTTGTCGTATTATTATTTGCTTGAAGCAGACTTGAAGTACCTCATGCATTTCATTTTCACTTGATTAATGTTATCATGTGTGGTCCTTGGAGGGCAAGTGAAGGTCTCTCAACTTCCCACTGGAGGTCTTTCTTTCAGTAGTATTTCTAGCCCCTAAATGATACTAGATGTAAGACTTAAAAATTACGGAATTGTGCATAAAGGTAAATGCAAAGGCAGGGTCATAGTCTTCTCTTGGGAAGTACATGAGATGTGATTAATGATAAAATTTCACGTACTACTTTTTGAACAATATATGAAAATAAGAACCTCAGCCTCTGGCCTTCAGTTTAAAAAGAAAAAAAAAGTCTTTTTTTTTAAGAGATATAGGAGCACAAAATAATTTCTAGTGTGAGTGATACAGTTATTTCAAGAGTTATTTTGAATTTCTGCATTGTCCCTACTGAAGGGGTTATTTTCCGAGAGGGTTTAGAGGAGCTCAGTGTGTTGAGTAGATGTCCATAAAAATGTGTATGGACACAGCTGGCCTACCACATGTTTGTCCAGACACACAGTAACTCTGCAGCTTGAGGTTTAAATGAATGAGCTGAATGAGGCCTTTTCAATAGGCATATTTGATATTTAAATGTTTCCGTTTTTTTTTTACTAATAGGATTCAAACCACTTTGGTAAATTATCATATTAAATTCCATGACTCTGAACCTGGCAACCAGACTTATCACCTGCAAGTGGCTGTGAGTCCAGCACATGCTCACGTTCACGCTACACATTCACCACAGAGCTTGTTCTAGTTAAGATCCTATTAGCTGAATTACTTTGTAGCAAATTATAAACATCACCATGATTAGAGGGACCAAACATCTCCCTGTTAATTTCTGCAAAAGAGTAGCTCTGAGCATCAAAGCTACCATTGCAATTACGAGGAAATTGGGTTGCTGCACTGTATTGACAAGCAGCACTATGAATAGCACAGGTGTGAATACCTGCTCTCCTGGGAAAAGCTAAACACAGCAGAAAGGGAGTCTCCATGGATCACACATGGGCTAACTGAAGGGACTGGTAATTTATGCTACTTCCTAAGTTAATGAAATCAGACAAATGGTGAGGTGGATTTCACAACTCTTTAGGATGCTTCTATTTCATAATTTGCCGCATGTATGTAAACACCTTAGCTCCATCGGAAATGACAGTGGTTGTAAGAGTGGCATCCAAGGGCTAAATTTAGCCTGACATGTAATAAGTGACATAACAACACCTGGGATAAAAGTGTTAGGAATACAAAATGCATCTCTCTAATAATTCCATCTTGCTTTTTCTGCTTCCCTACTGTCAGGGTACCTGCCTGAGTGGGAATCTCCTTGACACAGAGCAGATAAATAATGTTGTTCTCATAAATGAGCTATTTAGAGTGCCTTGTTACATTGTGGTTTGGTTTTGTTATCTTTTTTTTTAATTAGGACTATTCTGAACATCACTTTCCCACACTGTAAATTATTTCAATGACTTTCAGCTAAGTTTGCTAAAGGTGTATGTGGCAATTGTTAGCAAAATCTGGTTAGTGCATTTGAAGCAAAATATGATAAAAAGTTGAGTTTGTGCTACCCTAGCAGGAGGGCATGGCTAGGGGTATCACTGTTCCCTGTTGTCCTGAGGGTCAGAAATTGTTAGTAACTTCACCCAAACTTCCTCCCAAACCCAGTTAAAGGAAAAGGAGCCCTGCTGTACGAGGAAAGGCTGAGAGAACTGGGTTTGTACAGCCTTGAGAATAGAAGGTTTAGGGGACCTTACCGCCATGTTCAAGTACTTGAAGGGTGCCCACAAAGGAAATGGAAGCTCCCTTTTTACAATGAGTCTCATGAGAAAGGCAAGGGATAATGGGTACAAATTACTCCTGGGGATATTCCAGTTGGACAAGAGGAAAAATTTTCACTATGAGAACAATCAACCATCAGAATAATCTTCCCAGGGAAGGGATGGTTTCCTTCGTGTTGGACAATTCTAAGATTTAGCTGGTCAGTGTGCTGGGCTGTCTTGTCTAGAGGATGCTTTTCTGAGAAAGGTTGGACCAAATGATCCTTGAGTAGCCTTCCAAGCTGACATTCTGATTGTATGATTCTGGTGTTAGTCATGCCCTATCCTTATACCATTCACCACCTTGTTTCTTAATTTGCTGTAATCTCTAATTTTAAATACATTTCTTTTCCAGATCTTGAATTAGGGAGCTGCTTATTGCAGGTCTACAATTAGGGAACTCTGTATTGTCTGAGTAAGAATGCAGGGAAAAATGTGGAAGGGATATTTCTTAATTTTATCAGTCTACATTACTATATTTATATACTTTTTATTAAATCGTAATTTTGAGAACCATAGTTTTTATTTTTCCTTGTAAGTCAGGAACTATGAATTTTCACAAGGGCATTTGAAATGAAACAGAATATAAAAAAAGCAGTAATAATAACTATTATCTGCTGATTTTAATCATTAGTATAATACCAGAAAGGTTCAAAAAAACAAATCCTCCAGCCCTGATACAAGCAATGATACAAGATATGTAGCAAATGAGCACAATGTGTTTCTATTTTGTGTTAGATCAGTTACTGTACAGAATTGGTGTTTTAACCCACATTTGTACTTCTGCTGATAAGTGAATAGCTTAGACAGAGCATTTTGCATGTGACAGCTGCCTTCAAGGACAAACACAAAGGCTTGTCGTAGGTCTCGGCACGCTGATGTAATGCTGCAAAAAACACCAGGAAATTGTGAAGAAATAAATAACCGGAGCCCCATCATTATGATAGTTAATGGCTTTAGGGATGGCACTAAAGCAGACAATATGGTCAGAATGAAGTCTCCATCTGTGTTGCTGCTGTCAAGGGAAATAGTTTTACACCATTTCTTATCTCTCTTTTGGTCCCTGTGACAAGTAGTCCGTGAGGTGTTCAGACCCTGCACTGAACTAACTAATGAAAGATGATAGGATGGGAAATGATAAGTGAATTTACCTTGACTGTAAACCCTGCAACGTCAGATGGCAACTCCCACTCTTATCCTTTTTGTAATCTTTCTTTTAATATGGTGGCCCTGAAAACCTTCACACACAATTCTGAAATGTCATTTTCACAGTGATTCAGAAGTGATCAGAAAGGCAACCAAAATGACATAGAGAGCATGGCTAAATTAATGGGCTGTCAAAAAAGTATTCTCACTTGGAAGGATTTCAGGCTTCTCTCAGATCTGATGTTAACCCAGAAAAAATCTTGACAAAACTGAATTCTATTAATTTTCAATAGAAAAGTTGGAGTTTCTTTATTAAAAGTTTTGCAATATATTTTTGGCTCATAACTAGACTGTTTGTGTTTATTCCCTGTGCTGGGGACAGGCAAACCCTAGCACGGTTCTGATGCCTGATCCCAGAGAGAGGTCAAGAGGGTTACTCGTGTGAGTGAAGTAATATACAAGCTTAAATGTGAGCACAGTGGGAGACCCAGTTTAATGATCAGGTTCACTCTGAGTAAGAACTTTAAATGCTCATTTGAAATAGTCCAAGCTGTCTGGAAAAAAAAAAACACAGCTAATTAAACAAACATCCCTTGACAAGCAGCCCTTGCCTCTCAACCTCAAGAAGGCTGTGTTGAAAGGTTGCTGATATATCTGAAAATCACTGCATAAAAGGTGTTTTGGAGGTAAGGTCTTATAATAGTTTTAGGCCCCAATTAAAGAACAGAGAAGTAAAATCTCACCAAGCAAGGACAAAACCCAACTTTTTAAAAGTACATTTATATTTTTAAAATTTGTTTACTATTTTTAAAAACTTTCAGACTGTCTAACTTGGTGCATTTTGTTTCAATCTCACTTTTCTGGTTTGGGAGTATAATTCATGATTATTCCTTTTTGCAAGACCATCCTTATGATTGTATAAGATAGTAGAGGATTATCCTGCTTTTTAACTGACTTGACGGTGTCAAGAAGGGATGGCTTAATCCTTGCTCTTCTGTAATGTGTGTTTTGACTTCCTACATTACTAGGAACTTGCATCACTTTACTTTCTTAATTTTCCATCATGTCTAGTGTTGTGTCTGACGAGCTCTGCACTATTCAAGCTCGGAGCCAATGTCATTGAATTATAACAAAGAGCTCACATCCTTCTAAATCCTTAAGCCTGGTTGGTTGGGTAAACTCTGAGCCAGTGGTTAACAGTTTGAAATTTGGGGTTAATATCCAAGTTATGAATAGTATCTTACTCTGTATTAACTCCAGTTGCCAGAAGGACAACCAAGCTTGAATGAACATGGGTTGTGGATGGGTAGAGTTCCTGTCTGGGATGACTCTGGGAAGAACAGAGAAAACTAGCTGCGACTTTACAGATGCACAGCATTTTATAACACAAAGTGACAAGAGTCCTATCAAATATGATCAAACAAGTATCAGTTTCCAGAGGTTCATAAATACAGACATAAATGTGTTCACCTTGATCTAGGTCACCTAAAGGAACCTAATTTAAAAGGATGGCTTGTTCGCCTTTTCTTCAATAAAAAGTTGTGTATGAAGAGGCCAAATGTTGAAGAAATGTCTAAGGTCCTCTTACTTGTTTGATGTTGGTGGGAACGAGAGGAATTGAGAACAGAGCAAAGAGCTGTAAACTTGAACACTTAAATAGCTTCATTTATCATTTATGCTGTGAATCAGGGTACATTACTTAAGATTTTTCATGTAAAAAAACAGAGCTAGATCTTTGTGATATTTTTTAATTTTTTTTTTCTTTTCAACAGTGAAAGAGAAAATTAAGATAAGAAAATGTCTTGTAATGATTTGCTGTAAAAAATAAAAGAAATTTTTTTGGGAAAAAAAATCATTAGTTTGGAAAATGTTCAGCTAGAGTCTTTCAGATCCACAGAGATTTTTCCCATTTTTGGGGGTGGGGAGAGCTAGGGAAGCATATATTCTGAATTTCTGGACTAGAGTTTGTGAGAAGTTACTAGTTCTTAGTAAATGAAAATCAGCTGCTCCCTTGGCTCCACAAATAGAGTAAGGGAGTAGGAGTTTATAGTCTCCTTGTATTTTTAGGAGAATGAGTCAGTCCTCCTACAAATGTCAAAACAATTAACTATGAGGGGGTTAGAGTGATTTTTCTGTATAATAAAGGCCACATATTTGATACAAGCATGGAAGAATTAGTTTGCACACTTTAACATATGGTTTGAGTGACCACAACAGTACAGAGAAATGATTAAATAGTATAGGTAGTTCTATCTCTGAAATCAAGGAGGCGATATGTAGCTCCTCAGTTGAGTCTGTTCCATGTTCTAGTCAAAGAAAGTAATGCTTAAATGAGGCCTGAGAAATTTAAAACAAATTCTTTGTGCTGCTTCTAGTTCACCTCTTGCAATATGATTAGATGTGTGCTTCATCTCTGTTTGAACTGTATCCCTTCCACAATGGCAAATAATGAATCATGCAAATATGGAAGTTTACAGCCAAATTGGATAATGACCACAAAGCTGCCAACTTCTGCTAAAAAAAAGATTCTCTTCTTGCAATTCTGAGCTGCTGAAATAAGCAGTTGTGCAACTGCTTTGTTGTTTTCCTGTATTTGTGCTTTCTCATTCCATAATGATTTTTGATGTAAGCCATGGGAAATTTAGTTTCTCCAGTTTCATTGTGACTTGGATCCTCACCCCCAAGCTGGATGATGGAGCTCTGCACAGGCGTGATGCAGGGCTTCTGGGAAGGTGGATTGAGACCTATCTGTGTTCCAAGCTCCAGCCATACCACCCACAGGTACTCACACTGTGTGCTGAGACTGCTGCAGGACGATGCATAAACCACGTGCAGCCTCTGCCTAAGCTTTCCTTGTCTGAGACTGCAGGCACAGGCTCAGTAAAGAGTGCGAGATCAGAACAGCTCTACAGTCACCTTCATCATACACACTGCTTCCAGCACTGGTAAGAGGGACAAAATTATTCTGAGGCCTCCACAAACTTGTTTATAAAGAGTGAGTATGGTTTAAAAGTCACTTGCTTTCCACATATCCAGAAATTTCAGCCAAGACTTCCATGACCTGAGTCTCCTGATTACAAATAATTATATGCTTTGGTTTAATAGTTCTTTTTGAAGACTTTGGATGTTCTCTGTTTTGTCTTGCAATACATTTATTTTGTTTGGAATACTATTCCTAGTCTGTAATTTTTCATAACTAATTTTGGAAATTAGATTTTATGCCATGTTCCACCCCTCCCTTTTCTTCTGACTTTTAAATCTTATGACAGTATCTCTTCATCAGCATTCACTTAATACCTGCTCTAATGTTTACAGAAGTAGTTTCCTAAGGTGTCTCTGAGAAAGGCATGTCATATATCATTAACTTTTGTAGAATCACATTTTAAATTATATGCGATGCTTCTTTTAGTTAAAATAAAAATTGTCCCATTCTTAACCTTAAGAGGAGTAGAAATTCGGTGATTTTCCTGTTGTAAAACAGCACCCCAAAGTTATCTGGATGTTTTTTTAATTTTAAATACACTCTTATAAATAGTCAATATGTAACCTAGATGAGGATTCCTGTAGTGCATATTTCAGTTAGTTGAACAAGGTAACCTACTATTACTGTGAAGAATTTCCACTAAACTGTGTTGTTCCAGCTATTTAAAAAATACCAGGCCAGACAATGACAAAAACTCAGTGTGCCTACATTAATCATAGAACAATCGCAGAATTAATTAGGCTGGAAAGGACCTCTGAGATCGAGTCCAACCTTTGACCGATTACCACCATGCCATCTAGACAATGGCACAAGTGTCACAGCCACTCTTTTCTTAAACACCTCCACGGATGGTGACTCCACCACCTCCCTGGGCAGCCCATTCCAGTGTTCAACAACCCTTTCCGTGAAGAAATTCCTCCTGATGTCCAGCCTCCACCTTCTTTGGAATAGCTTCAGGCCAATTCCTCTCGTCTTGTCACCAGTTGCCTGGGAGTAGAGGCCAACCCCCACCTGTCTATAACCTCCTCTCAGGCAGTTGTAGAGAGCAATAAGGTCACCTCTCCTTTTCTCCAGGCTAAAAAACCTCAGCTCCCCCAGCTGCTCCTCACAGGACATGTGGTCCAGACCCTTCCCCAACTTTGCTGCCCTTTTCTGGACACACTCCAGCACCTCATTGTCCTTCTTTAATTGAGATGATATTAAGCATAGTCTATATGCATTTTTAAAAGTTTGCTCTGTGTTGGTTGGAATATTTTGTATCATTTTGGATAATAAAAATAGTTAAATTTTTAGATACACAAAAAAGGGAAAAAAAATTTTCATAGTGATTTTGGAAATTACTTACATAGAAGATAACGGTGATATTGAAAGCTTCACTGTGAGAAACAAAACAAGACAGAAACCAAAGGACTATATATTAGAAGACAAAACAATTGATTTTCCATAAAGCTAGGTTTTGCTTGAGATGAAAAAATACCTTTAAAGAGACCAGAAAAAGAAGGTATCTGAATGCACTTAATGGATTATATTTTTTCTGATAGAAAAGGGAATGGTTCTAGTTTAGGTTTGTCAAAGTAAATATAGAGATATAATTTTATTTCCTGCTACTTAATGTTACTCCAATGCTTTCTTAAAAAGTTATTTTCTTTTGCTGGATATGCAATTAGAAACACAATGGCCACATATTTGGTTTTTATATGGAAAAAAAATAAACAGCTGGAGAGATACTGTTTTCTATATCCTTTTAGGTATCTGTGAAAGAGATTAAATATGTCCTCCAATTTCTAAAGCCTTTGGGCACTGAAATATGGCATAATTAATTTTAATTCTTTGACTTAATACAGAAATAAAACAGCTTTAATAGAATGGTTGGCAGATATTAAAACTCACATGGGTTTATATCTTCTGAGTGAACTCTGGGGTTTTTCTTCAGTGATGTGCTTAAATTTGGTCTGGTTCCCCACATCTATTATTTAAGTTTGATACACAAAAATAAAATGCCTTCTCAAAAAAATGCCTCACATATATCTTGGCTTTCTCATTCCTGTAATTTATTCATTTGGTAAGCCAACTTCTCTCAAGGTCACGGATTTTAAAATAACTCACCAAATAAAAGCCCCCAACAACAACAAAAATACCTACAACAAAACCAGCAAGAACCAAACAATAACTGGCTCAGGTTTGTTTTTGCTGGGTTACACAGTAAGTCTTGCATAGACTTTATTTGTTTTAAATTTCGTGCCTAACAATTTCTTAGAAAACAACCTTGACAGTGTCCCCTTAATGTATTCATAGCAACACGCGGAGGCATCACAGTGAATTTATTTATATCTCTAAGTATTTCAGAGGCCTACAGCTTCTTCACAAAAATCTGTGCTGAACTTCAGAATAAGCTTTACTGTCCATTTGGATTGATTGATTGATGGGCATGTGAGCCCAGTTACTCCTCTGACAAGGTGTGCTCGCAGGAGCTTAGTCTGGGTAAATAAACAGGGCAGTGAAGTGAGAAGTATGTGGCTTTGTAGTACGCTTTGTGCAAGCAGACTATTGTTTCACCTCAAGATTACCTAGAATATATCAGATTGGCTCTCGTTGTTGCTGGACATCACTTAACCTTGCACATTGGAATACAGAGAACAGCTGTTGATTGCTTTGAAATGAGCTTGTGTTAATCAAGCTATTAAATGGTAGTTAATACAAGACTGAGAAATAATTTGAATTCATGAACTGATCAGGCATTGTATAAATGTAAGTTTTTTCATTAGCATTTATATTTGCCAAGCATCTTTTTGCTTTTCATGTGTACTACAGACAGGTTCCATTTCTTCTTGTGTCAGCAGTCATTGGTGCTATGGTTAATACTAATCTTGGACTCATAATGACTCTTTCCATCTTCAGGTCTGCTATGAGCAGCCTGGAATCTTTGACTAGGTTGATCTGTGAGCTCCTTTTAGGCAGTGCCATAAAAATGTAAAAGTCCTGCTGTGTTTAATTAAAACAGAAGCATCAGTATCTCTTATGTACAACTAATGGCATTTTCTTTTAAATTGGGAGGAAGATATAGCAAAGCTGGTCCAGATCCTCAGCTGATAATTTACATTTATTAAGGGTCTTGCATAGTGAGTCTGACTATGGAATTATGATTGCATTTATTTTTTAGTTAATGCACACAGTTTGAATTAGGTACTTCAGTCATTGCACTGTGCTTCAGTAATGAACATCATCATTGATAACTACGAATTGCAGCTCTAAATAAAAGATCGGCACATTCATATCCTTCTTCAGGCTTTATTAAATTTTTCTGACATTTAGAAAGCACAGTTTGCTTTCCTACTGTTATGCATTACAGTTTTAGGAGAACTCAAATGGGATATATTTGCACTGTGCATAATCATGGTTTGGGGAGCAATATATTCTGGGAATCAATTTAGAAGTAATTCTTCTGAATGGCATCCTTCAAATGGGGGTGTGCTTGCACTGTGTATGTCAAAGATCCAGCTTTGCTTTTTCGTCTTGTCATTGCCAGAATTACTTTTCTGCTCTTTTCCTAAAGCATGCAGCATGCAGAATTTTCCTTGGCACTTGCCTTTTCTGCTCAGGGCTCGTTCCATTTCAATGAGACATCCTCATAGCACCATGAAGCACTTTGGGTGATAAGATGCTGCAGAGATATAAACTAGTAGGGAAATCTCTAAGCACTTGGCCCATTACCTGGGGTGTGCAGAGGGACCCTAATTCTGGCTAAGGCGAGCAATGGAGGACCCCTGTGGCATGGTAGATGCAGTTTAAAGTTGATTATTGCTCATAAATGTGAATAACTGAAGTTAAAACTTAATTTGCTGAACTTATACAGTTTCTTGGGGCCAAAACACTTTTAGAGAGGTGCTGCAAGCACACCTAGAAAAAGTCTAGATGTTACTTTAGATTGGCTAAAGACTCCCACCTGGTCACAAGGTCAAGAAATTACAAGATCAGTCTATATTCTCTCTTTTTGAACCAGAAAATCTGTATCAATAAAGAGATTGTTATGCAGAGACTTGTGATTTAAACCATTTATATACACGAAAGAGAACTTGATTCTTGAGAAGTCATCTGGTTTATTGCTTCTGCCTCAGAATAAGGTGAGTAGTGTGTCAGACACTGACAGATGCTTGTCCTATATTTTATTTGAAATGCATAATCATGAAGGCTCTATATCTTTCTCACATCAGCTCTTCTATTGGTTCACTGTTCCTGTCTATAGAAAGCTTTCCTGGAAATACCCTTATATCTTCTTTTCTGAAGTTCAAGTCTATTTTGCACTGTGTTCTTTCCCTCATAAATATCTAGAGTGATCCATTCCCTTTTCTTTTTTACACTACACCTTCACAGTCTAGTAGTATTCTTCCTTTCATACTTTCCTTTTCTGGACTAAAAGCCAGCTCTTTCAGCTCTTCTTTGTGAGTTCACATTCTTCAGGCCTTTCACTGCTTTGTTTGCCCTTCTTTAGGCCACCCTCTGTGCATGTGCATCCCTCTTGTAGAATGTGCCCAAAGCAAGGCACAGTGCTTAAATTTTGCTCTACTTGTGCTATATGGTGCAAGAAGGCATTTCAAGTTTCTTGCAGCTGCCAGTGATGGTGTTTGTCTCATACTATGGTCTGAGAGTGTTGATTTAGGTTCAACTTGTACCCCACTATGCTGCTGCCTCATTACTTGTCACTCTCAGCTGATAATTTTTGCCCAATGGTATAATTAAATGGTCGTAGTTGAACTAAATTCTGATTTTTCTCAGTTTCTCAGCAATGCAAATCCTGTCCTCCAGCATGTGTGTTGTTGCTTAATGTGGCACTATGTGCAAACTCAGTATTCCACTATTGTGTTATTTAAAGAGAAAATGAGGGGAAAAAAAAAAAACCTTTGAATTTGGCAGCGATAGGCTGAACAGGTGAGGCTGACTGTTGAACACCAGCAGTAGCTCAGACTGCCAGTCTATTTTAACAACTGAGTAAATCAGCTGCTGCTGAGCTTGGGGAGAAGGGAAGCAGCCAAGTGTGCAAGCCCAGTCTGCTGTTGCAGCTTTGGTCTGACGGTATAGAAAATAAAATGCACAGGAGAAGGCAAGGAGATATTTATGACTTTTCATTAGAATCAGAGTGATTACCAATTTAATCCTATTAGGGTGATAATAATGAAAATAGATAATATTTTGCACTCATTTGGACACGAAATTAATTAACCCCCTGAAAAGTAGGCAGTGGAAGAGGATTTGTAGAGAGAGTCTGAACTGTAAGGATATGCCATAAATTACAACTGAAGTAAATTTTACTTACTGAAAAGAAATGATTGGGATACTCATTTTTTAAGGCAATGGTCTTAGTTATTACTGCAGTTCACTTGTTAATTAAAACACCTTTGAGAAAATTTTATATTAGCACAGTTTAAAATGTCTATTTTTTTTTCTGGATTCTTAGGCATTTCTCTGCATTTTTATTAGTAAAGCAATCTGCTGATTTTTTCTTTGTTCATTGTAGGGACCATAGGTACTGAAACTTGTCAAACGACAAAAATCTCTTCCAGAAGACCACTGAAGAAGTGATGGCTAATATACAAATCAACAAACATTATTAATAGTTTATTATGGAATAAATAGTAATTTTGAAAAGCTGCTCCTATTCATTAGAATTAAAAAGATGTTTTGCTTGTCTCATGAAGCATACACAAAGGTTTCTAAGGGGTTTTGCCATCCACCCTCAGTGAGTGGCACCACTCAGTTGTTTTGGCCAACCTGACCCATTTTCCTCCTGCTCTCTCCCAGAACCCTTTCTCCTTTCCATCCTTTCCCCCCAGCAGTGCTGGCTGCCTGACACACTAGTATATCCCTGCAGCCCAGGTGTGCTGATCATTTTCCCTTGTAAGAACAGGGAGCACTGGTTCAGACTGGTGGTCTGTTCAACCCAGAAAGCGATCTCCAGCAGTGTCCATAAGCAGGCATGATAGAAAACTGTAAGGCAGTCATGTGCACTTTTCCGATTCTTTCCAAATCTCTGTCTGTGTTCAGCTCAGAAATTTCCTGGCCTTTTCACTGCTCGATTAGTAGTCTACTCTGGATTTTTCTTCTTTTTACTTCTGCTGTGTTCTCCTGACCCCTATGAATTTCACCCGCACCGTTCTGTCATAGAGATCTACTGCCTGATGCATGGAACCACCTCCTCCTGTTTATTATGAGTCTGTTCCTCCTGCCTTATTGGACTGCCTGTATTTTATCTAAAATTTTATAGATTTCTATATCCCCAAACCATCATCTCCTTTCCTGACAGGATGTTCATCATTCATGCCTTGTATGGAAGCTGTTCATTACATTTGACAATAGCTGTAAAACTTGAGTAAAGCATATCACCTGGATCAGTCTTGTCCACATGGTCATAAATCTCTTCAAAGAACCCTCATGAGGTTTTTTAAGGTGGGATTTCTGTTTAGGAAATCCATATTAGGTCTTCCAAAGTTTATTGCATTTATCCAAATGTCATCAGATCTATAACAGAAATGAAACACTCAAACAAAGCTTATCTCTATACTATAAGCACCCTCTACTTATTGGGCTTAGACACTTGCCAGGCTTAGAGTACAGTAGCCCATGATGGTCCTCCTCCACCCTACCCTAAACCCCTCTTTTAAGACTGGAGATACATTTGACATCTCTCAGCCTTCGTGTACCAAAAATGTTGGCCCTGTAAGTTCTCTGAGGAAGATTCTCTAGTAGAGGTTTGCTCAGGAGGTACTAGAAGAAAGGGTGGACACTTCATTGGAGGACAGTCATTGACCTATAAATTATTTACCTCTTCTTAGAGTCCCATGCAAAGTATTTATGTGATGTTTCCCTTGAGTACATGAAGATCACTGAAGTAACCCCAAACAACTGTGTTTTCTGTCCTGACTTTTAGCCTTTCACTGGGGATACTCAGTAAGACGAAGCCCTTATTATACAGTTTAGGCCTGGAATTTAAATCCATGCAGATTCTTGGGTCTTTCCTGAGATGATTCACTTACTGATGAGGTTTACCTCTATACTACTGTAAATGTGTTGATCTGTTCTGACAGCAGCACTGTTTACTGTTTCCTCACTGAATATTTCGTCATGGCATTACAGTACTCCAGTGACTGTTTTCCTGCCACCAGGTTTTTGATATGCTTAGTAAATCAGTGTATTTATTTAGAGATAGGCATTCCCAGTTTATTTTTAGCCTTCTAGCATTTGTGTAGATGTGTTTACCTCTTTGCCTGGTTCTCCTTAAGTGTCATTCCATTTGCATTTTACTTCCTCTTTATTTTCATCTTGCAACCTAGAGATGAAGATTTTTTGCATATTCTTTCTTCCAAATGTCTTCTCAAATCATATGTTCTTATACATTAAAGCAGTCTTTCCTTATTGCTCACTTTTTACTGAGATCCTTCCTGGTTTCAAGTGAAAGCAGTTTAATTTCTTTACAGCTTAGTATCTGTATCTTCTCTTTGGAGTTCTTTTCTCCCCTCATTTTTGTCCCCACTGTTCAGATAGCAGGTAAGAGCTAAAAAGAAGACTGAATACTGTAGAAATTAGGTGATATAAATAAAAGGAAATGCAATATTAACTGCAAAATTTATTTAAATTGAACATAATGAAGGTGAAAAACGAACAGGAGTAATACCATGGGTGTCACAATTTCCGCTAATTCCAGAAAATTTATCTCAATCAGCTAAAAGTCTTTAAAAACAGGTAGGGTAAAAGAAAAAAGCAAACCACAAAGTTTCTCCTTGTGAAACTGTAAATATCTCAGCAACTCTTATGGCACGTACACCCTAATTCAACAAGGTTCTTAAGCTCCTGCTTAATTTAGAAGGCTTAGATGATTTCAAGAGTACTGCGCTGTACGCTTAAGTTTAATGCATATTTAAGTATTTAGGTGAAGCAGGATCCTCCTGGAACAAGATGGGTAGAGAAATGAACATGAAAAATTATGAAACGATATGGGCAAGAAGCTTCTAGAGATATCCCACTTGACTGAACATAAAGCATGAAGGGAACAACCTGTAGAATATAAATTACTAGAAAGAAACCATTAAGGCAAAAAAAAGGTATTTTGGCTTGTGAATTAGTTGATGGAAAAGATGTAAGCTGTTAATTAGATTATATAGTAAATAATTATGCCCAGAAAAGGAGTAGACATACAGAAGGAATTTACAGGGATTGGAAGCCAGTATAGTGGTAAATAACTCACTTATCTAATTAAAAAAGTTAATAACCAAGGACTTTATAACATGTATGCAATGTGAAATATATATTGAGTGAATTATTAATGGTACTTTCCCACAAGGTGCATAAAATTTTTATTGTATAATATATTACATGCTTTCTCACTGTAGAAACCTGTTTCTTCTTGCACATTTTGTTCTCTGAGGTCCAGCAGATATTGCCATTATTTTGATTGTTGTCATATCTCTCCTACTGCATAATTAAGATCACAAAGGGCTTCAATGAATCGAGTGAAATCAATAGTTTTGACTATATGAGGATTAAAGTAGCAGTTACCCCAAATAAAGATCAGAGCTAGTTTAAATAATCAAAACTGGACAAGTTGTCTTGCACAGATAAATAAAAAGATAAATACAATCAATGTCATGCCCTTTATTTTACAAGCAATTCTTACATAACAGAAAACTCACATTAAGGGGTACTAGCTTTGCATCTTTACTAAGATTTTTTAATCTACAGGTAGATGAGACCATAACTTCACGGCTCTCTTTCCTCACAAGAGAAGGTTTTCTGGTTAAACTGCGGGAAAAAAACATAGAGCAAACCAGTCTGAGCTTTGCATAAGTCACGTAAATACTTGTACAGGAGAAGAACAAAATACACGTGTTCTAAAAGTATTAGAGCCTCACTAGGCAAGGAGATTCTTGGAGCTGCCCTTGGCCTTTAGGGTGCTCTTGTCACTTAATCTTCTTTCCACCAAAAAAGCTTTCCTTTAAAAATACTGAAAATTGTGTAAACTCTTTGTTTCTGCACATCATTGGAGGCTGCAGCTTTGTCTTGGGAGATAAGACATGACTTCTCACAAACATCTGTGTTTCTCTGAAGAGCAAATCCTCACAGATAGAAAATAAACACTGGCCTTCAACTTAAGGCTGTGCTCTGATGGGAGTTACAGGCAAAATCCAGACCAAAAAATCCTCTATCATCTTTTTGAGTAGAGAATTACTAAAGTACCTTGTGCGGTTTGGTTTTGTCCTTGTTTTTGCTGTCACATGTACTAGTGGTCTTTGAAATGAGCTCCCTGTCCCTCCAACTGTAAGGTTAGTAGGCTAGGGAACTGATTTCACTGCAAGGTCGGGTAACTTAAAACTACTACAGTGTTTTATATGCCACTAGAACACTGATGAGGTTAAATTATAGGTTCATAGCTCAGTTTTTTCTTGTCTGCTTTTTTAAAAATATCTGATGTTATATATAGATCCAAATCCAATACCCTGTGCAGCACGATCTCCAGCTCCTCCACTGCTCCAACTGTACTTCTATTTCTGCTCCCTTTGCATCAGTTCCATGCCTGTATCCCTTTCAGCTTTTGGCATGGCTGTACAGGGCAGATCCATTCACAGATCTTTCAGCTGCAAAGGGGCATGGGGTGAGGCAAGGGACAAGATCTGTTCAGTGCCATTGGAATCTAGTCACTCATGGATCCATAGACTTTCTAGGGAACATAATAACCTTCTGCTGAGATTGGAGCAGCAGGACTCTGGGGTTCAAAGTGAATCTCTGAAGGCGTGTACTGCAGCAGCATTAAGAATTTCTGCTACTTGACTCAAGCAGGTCCTCATTTCCATTGTCTAACCTAAGGTCTGGCTCCCTTCTCCCCACACTGTCCTTGTCTCACCAGGCTGTCTTCCTCTTTTGCTAAAACAAGTCTGTGTATGCATCTCCCTCCCACCATTCCTCTTCTCTGTACTCCTTTCAGTTAGATATGTACCAGCTACTTCCTCTCTTAATACCAGGAGTTTAAAGAAAATCAAAATCAATTAAAAGGTGACAGATTTGGGTAGGGATTTGGTGTAACACTTTCAGCTTAACTAACCAAGGTTAGAGGAACATCTAAGGACAAGAAACAGATATATCTGTTTCAACTGTAGTGAGAAGTAGACCAAGAAGTGTGGCTCTGGTACTGTGAGATATACAGAAGCAGCGAGAGATGGTTGAGGGAAGTATTTTCAATTTATAGAAGGAAAATTGGAAAAATAGGAATATTGCAAAGAATACTACATCAGTGAGAAGATGGACTGATGGGAATAAATAATTGATACTATATAGGAGAAGAAAGAACCAGGCTTTCAGATGAATGACTCTGCATGTTCTGAACCTGGTTAGAGCACTTTGTTTCCTCAGAAAGGAATTACTGGAAAGATTGTATGGGAGTACTTGACTCCTGGGTGAGGAAATTCAGAAACTTTTGTACCTTTTAGAGGACTTTAGAGGACCTGGAAGAGATGCTGAGAAGTAACAAAAAGTTATTCTGGCTCTTCATAAATTCAACAGTTTACACAGCTTCTTGTAGATGTGAACTGGCTGCCACCTGGATTTAGAGAAGGGTGACCAAGCCAGCAGAAGATGAGGGTGAAAGTGGAATTAAAACAGCACTGGAAAAGTTTATTACAGTGGTAATACTTCACATGGTGCCCTTGCAATAGCAGGGAATAGTACCTGATGATCCAAAAGGTCCCTCCTGGTTGCAGCTTCTTAAGTTCGCTTCTAGAGCCTTAATAATACTTTAAGAAAATGGTACATACCAGCAAAGGGTACTAAGTAAGCTTTTAATACAATCTAGTCTTAAAAAAATAGTTGGCTGTGTTTTAACAGATGGAAGTGAGACCATTTTGTCTTGTTGCTATGTAATGCTGACTTTGTGGATACACATAAGACTTTCATTGTTTTCAGGAAATGCATCTGAAAAACTGAATTCTTACTTGGGTTTTTAGAACATTTGCATAAAAGGGTAAGGTTTGAAGTTTAAAATACTTCTGTCCTGTTCTTTCTTGAGAAATCCTTTTTGAAATTACAGAAAAGGGGAAACGCAATCTCTATAGATTGACAAGAATGCATTTTAATGGAAATAAAGAGTAACCTGATACTCCAGGTTGAAAAGCAGCCTTTGACATAATGCTCATGAAGCAAAATTATTTATAACCTCTACAGAAATACTCTAAGAAAATATCACACTACTAAGTTGTTAATACAAAAGCATTCATTTTACTGAAAAATAGTTTTTTCCCCTGTCCTACTGAGTCACTGTTAAAGCAAAGAATCAACATACTTTTGTAAACAAAGGTTCCTCTTCTGATATCACTTACAATGTATTATCATGTGCATTAAAGATTTTCTTAGGATTCCATGTACTTTGCTGGATTTTAACTCAGGTCTTTACTAAAACGTAAGTCAGAAATACCTTCCTAAAAATCACTGGTATTATGCTAGTGTGAAACAAAAAATGAGCTTGGTTTATAATGGAAGCTGAACCTTGCTGCCCTAACTTCTCTAACTCTCCTACTAAGCAGACACTGTAGCTGGTGGGCTAAGCCTTATGTCGGGAAAGTACACCAGGTTAGATTATTGCACCTTTTGAAAATCACACCTAGATTCCCAGTGGCTTCAAAAAATATTTCACAGCCATATGAGTAAGAACAGCTGCCCCTGGCTAGAGTTATCATGTAGCTGGAAACTCTCCTCCTAAAATTTAAGGAGAGCTTCCAAAGAAGTTCTGCATTTTCAGAGCTGGCTTCCCCATGTGATTGTTGGCCTGGCCACTTCTTTTTCATGGTGGCTGCAGTGCTGGTAGCAAGGACACGTGTACCTTATGCTTGGCACAGACCTGTATATGGGCACTGTGTTTTGCTCCTCTACACAGGTATAATGCTTTTTGCCCAATAGAGAGAATCGTTATAAACACTTCAAAAGCAATGGATACATTTCTGTAACTGCTAGAATTAAGAAAAAAGTAAAATAATTATTCATTTACAAGAGGAATGTGGAATGGGATACTACGATAAGAACTATTCTGTACATATTATTATTTTCCATTCCTGTTATTGTCTAATGCTCACTTTCTGCAGGAATTTTTATCTCTTTCAATTAAATGTCTGCAGAAACAGAGGAGTTTAAATGTTCCTGAATTACTCTGAAGATGCTTCCTGTAATTACATAGGGTCTGGTTTGCCAGTGCAGAGTGTTTTGACAGCACATTTCTACACAGCTGCCTTCCTTCTCTGTATCTGCCACGACAGAGATTGCATATTCTCTTCGCTCAGTATTTTCACTGTGCACTTTAGAGTCTTAATCCAGAATGGGAATCATTTCCTCTGTCACTATATATCATACTGGTAAATGAATAACACCTTTCTCCAAAGAATATTAGAGAACAAACATTTTTAATATTGTCTTTTCATAAAACGAGTTACAAGACTGAAAAAAAGGAGATAAGAAGTATTTCCTCACTTTATTTCAGTATAAATGAATTTCAGAATAAATTAATTCACAGGCTTATATTATTATGAAAATATATCTGAAAACATTATCGTAACAATATTACAAGAGTGAGTAGTTATTTGGATGCTCCATCCATTCTTGTGCTGTTGTGAGATTTTTCAGGAAAATAATATTTTTGGTGTTTGAGGAGGACACTGAAAATCTTTCGTTTTGGTGATGGTGGCCTTTGTTTCTTTATGAGTTGTTTGGGAGTTTTGCAAAGGTGAAATTTATTACCTTATGTCATAAGCTTCTCTTGTATAAACCAAATTGTTCCTAAGGCTCTGTAAACATGAAGTTTTACAAAGACTATACAAATGTACTAATGGCATGGAAAAGAATTTACTGACAAAACATATATACATAGAATTGAAGGAAGAGGAAAAAAAAAAAATCTGATTTTTAGTGATTCTAACTGAAACACAGCCTTGTACCTGAATATGAGTTTGTAAAGTTTCTACGCTAGCAGGAATCTTAGATCAGGATAATTAATGTCCTGAACCATCCCAACAATCTGAGAAGACATAAAGGGCCACCTCAGATATTACTTTATGTTTAGATCTTCTGTCGAGCTGCAGTTACTTTGTGCTGAGATAATGATATAATTCTAAATCTGGCACAGCTGCATAAAGGCAGATTAACACTGAGGGGGATCTTCATGCCACAAACCCAAGTCAGACCTTTCTCCACCATTTCTCTTTGTGGTCTTCATATAATAGATGGAAAATAGTGTATTGTTGACAATGTTGTTGTCACCCTGCTGCCTACTGACAGTTTACTAATTTAGAGTATTCCCTGACTTCTGTGGTATACATCTTGGACTGGTGGTCACAAGTGAATTCAGAAGAGTAATGGTACAGGTGAGTCAGGTAACGTGCAGACAGCCTGCTCTAAACCAATCCAGTCCAATGTGTTTTATGCTCTTGCTTTCTGTTGATGGCTCCTCTATTAGACTTTAATCTATTTCAGTTTCATATTCATTTTTTCATCACTGAAAACCAAAATGCCATAAAGAAACCGCTGTGAGATTCCATTGATTCCATCCCATCCCTCATCACTTTCATTCAAGTGAATGACCCCCATGCGGAGGGCTTATGAAGAGTAAAGACCTATTCTAAAGCAAAGAGGCATTTTTAAAACATGGAAAGTAAGTGAGCTGCCTGCTAGTTCAGGCAATAAGACTGCTTAGTGCTGCCACACATTTTGTGAAAACCAAATGTGTAAAAAGCCAGTATTGTTTAAAACAGTTTCTAACAGAACAATTTTTACATACTCAGAGTTGTGTTTGTTGAGAAAAATTGCATTGAGATTGAACAGAATGAGCATCTTTATCTGATGTGAACAGATAGAAGAAAGATGATTGAAAAAAAATGAAGAATTTCTCCCGCAGACAATGGCTTCTTGATCTGTGAAAACAACAGGCTCCTAGCGAAGTGCAGTCAAGGCTTACAAACACATTGCCATGGTACACCAAGTTTGAAATCCCAGCTGACATTTCAAATGGTATTTAGAGTTATGACAAATCTGATTTATTTGAGTCTCTCTCCAAAGCTGCCATAAAAGAAGTGCTGATTTGGTGACTTATTAGTCACAGCACCTTCAGACAGGTTCTTTTTCTTAGTTATGGAAATTGCTATCAGATCTATATGTTCTTTTCTGTACCATAGGTTAATAATATTTTAAAGATACTGTTGATTTGACTGCACTTTTAGTTTTCCAGTCAAGTTTTCACTGGAATGTGTTTCCTTAGAAAAATACCCTGTCAAACAACATTTTAGATAACCAAGGAAAATGCCTTGCAAAATGCTGATTTGGGTGATTCCAAAGAAACTTCATCTCTGCAATGAAAAATTTGCCTTTGTGGTTTATAATTCAAGTAAAATGTAATTAAAATGCATTATTAATTATTGTTGCCCAAACAGCATTTATAAAATTTCTTTTCAGAAGTAAAACAAAATCATTAATTAAAACAATCATAATTTCAGTATTGAGGCCCTTCTTAGCAAACAGTTGCATTTGACGTAGTATTTTAATACAAAATTTGATTGCAGTTGTGATCTTAGGATTTGAGCCAAAGTTTGAGTCACTAAGGATTATACTTGAGTAAAGATGTCAATGAGAATATTTTTGCACAGATGCTTTCATTGATTTCAGTTAAATAAAACCCATTTCTGTTTCCTGTTTCACCATATAGTTTCTTACACTGAAAAGATGCTTTAAAGTCGGGAAATCTGATGTACTGATTAAATCCTGTGCAAGGCCTCTCTAATACACATAACACTTTATAAAAGGCACTGTCTGGATAAGCTGTGAGAGGGGCAATGCCAGTGAGGCCAAGGTTTTTGCCTTCTCCATTGATGTTTTGTGTGTTGTCTCTGTAATGCAGGGTGTAATGCAGCATCATTTCACTACTGTACGTTAAGTAGACCCCTGGGAACAGCCACAGAAGGAGAGCAGAGATAGTTTGGTGGGTTGGTCAGTCTCTGTCTATCTAGCCATCCTAATCTATTCTGATCCCCTTCATCCCTGCTGAGGCAAAAATGCAAAGACTAATATGGATATGCTTAGAATATTCCTGCTATATCTTCCCAATGCTGCTAATACTGTTCTCTTCCATCAAATCTGCAAACAACAAAACCTCTATAGATTTTCAGTTGAGAGAAAGATTTGTAAACGTTTAAAAAAAAAAAGTCTGGAGACTTTTTCCTTTTGCCATTATATATGTTAATTCTATCAATAATTCTGCATGTTGATTCAATGAATAAGCTATTATTGTATGTCTCAAAAATGCAGAAAACAGAGATTAGTTATTGCTGCAAATTGATATGTTTAGCATGTCCTTCACAACACTTGACCTGACATAGGTCTCATCCTCATTTATAAGGCATAACAAAAATCTACTTAACAGATGCTCAGAGGATGCATTTTCATAGATTCTGAGTCTCACTGGTGTTAATTTGCTTATGTTGCTGAAAGCAGAGGGGAATATGTCTGAAATAAATCATGTGCAAACAAAAAGAAAAAAAAATAGAATGAAAGAATGTTTTCATTTCGAGATAATGAATCAATGAGCTGGTAGGCCTGCTAACTATAATACTCAATGGAAAATCACCACCTTTGCACTCACTGAGTAGCTCACCTGTGCAGTACATCAATTCATGAGATAGCAAAGTAATTTTAAAAGTCAAGAAAGTAAGGGAAAATTTTAAAAGCCACAAATTCTTATTCTTTCTTATTTCCATTGACATTTAATGTGTGCAGCTTTCCTATTGTTCTGGTCAGCAAGGCTTGTGCGCATGAACTACTGGGTTTGATAAGGGAAATGTGTGGTTTAAATCTTGGAATAAGGTCTATGCAGTTTTGCAATGTAAAAGACATATTATTACCACCCAGCATCTCTATCATGAACTAACAAAACCTTTTAGAATCAGTGGTTGATCTCAGACTTGCTGTGTTTATTCTAAAACTAAGCAAACCATAATTGAACGCATTTTTTCGTTTTGTAGCCCTTCCTGCTGAATATAGCATAGAAAACCTGAAATAAGGGGATCCCTTCAGATTATTCAGCACAGTTGTGACCTCCCATAGGTTGACTGTGTATTTTTTTCCTTCACCACTTCCTGATGCTGCTGGTTCTGCTGCGAGCATTATGATTTTTGGTGCAATAACTCAAAGACAGAATAGCTACAGCAGGGCCACACCATTCTCTGATGTAAATTGTTATTGCTTCAGTGAGGCCAACAGGGCTATGCCACGTTATGTCTGCTGAAGATCTAACCCATAAAGTGTCTTGGGAGTTGTTTTTTCACTGTTCTATAAATTACCAGAACACTGCTGTTAGAAGAAAAGTGTTTAGTAAGAAAACACAACATTTTGCTTTGGATAAAGTGTTAAGAAAACAAAAACAAAATATGACACAAACAAACACATGTGGCAATATATAATAGGTGTCAGATTCTAAGGATAAAGCACATTTTTTTAAAATATTCAGAGCAGACATATTGGGGTGGAAAGAAAGATTGATGTAAAGAATAGCAGATGGACAGCATGTACTTCATGGGACTCCAGCAGCTATCAAGTGAAATCAATCTGACTTTTGTTAAATTCATGGCTGTTCACCACTGAATAGAGGGGAGAGAGGTGCAGAGATTATGGCCACCATATGTCTTAATCCAGAACAGAGACATTTCCTTATGTCCAGCTTCCAGAATGAGCTGACCTGGGAACTCCCTGACTTGGTAGCTGCTTTCACCAGAGTGCAGCATGGAGGTAGTCCAATAGACAGCTGTCTCACAAGCCTGAAAGCCTCAATTTTATGAGTCTATAAAATGAAATTGCTTTGCAGATTCAGACATTAATGCACAGGTTAGGACTTCCAGATTTCTGGATCTTTTTAGCAAGAACCTGGAAGACCTGAGTCAGATGCACGTCACCTTTGAAGCCTGTCACCACATAGGGAGACAGGAAATCTGTTTGAATTTGTTATCAGTGCACCCACCCTTCTGAGGCAAAACTGGAGCTACAGATTCCTTTGAAGTGAAGCACTCAGTTTTGTATTAGCAACTGCAGAGAACATATGATTGTCCTCTCCCATCCTATTTATTTCCCTACTCACATGGCAGTGTCAGGAGCCCTCAATATTACCATAAGAGTTACATACAGAAGTTATATATAATGTCAGGGCCAAAACTGAACATACATCTCACCAAAGGACAGCATCCATCCCCCTGGTATGTAAGAAATGTTGAATGCATGAAGAAAGGTACTGGGGATGAGGAGAAGGGGAAAGGATTCTTAAAATGGCAAATTGCTTCTTCAGCGTATGACAAAATCATAATAATTCCTGCTCTATTTTCTTAGCTTAAACCCAGCTGAAAGCCATTGGTTTTTCAATGCTACATTGCTACATGCAGCCATCCAGGTTCTCATATCAGTACACCCACCTCTTCAGTAGCAAGAACATGATTTGATCAATGTAATATTTTCACCTTTGCATGGTAGCTCTATCTTCTCTTTTATTCCATCAATACTTGGCTAATATTAATTTTTTCCTACTCTATATAGTTCTTCTATTGAATTTACTTGATACTGTGGTACATAATCGACCATTTCTAAAGTTTGTCTTTTATTCTGTGATTTCTAAACATTGCCCTTCCAGCACCCCTTTCAGTGCAGGACCAAATCCTCCAGAGCCAAGGAGGAGCACTCAGATATTTCTTTCTTCTGTTTAACCTTTTACTGAATGCCAATGTGTCCTGATCTCTGCAAAGACATTGAGTTATGGTTTAATGGACTGCTGGAACATGAGAGTATTTTTTTTCACACACACACGCACAGAAATGTGAGGAATCACTTCGCTCAGGGCAACAAACCTATTCCTGATTTATGTTGATATAAAGAACAGATTCCCTTTTATCAGAATGACAACTACAATGAAGGAAGAAAGCTTTAGAATCAGTATGAAGGGGAACCAAGAAACAGCAGATTTTAAGAGATTCTTCCCTTTATGGTTGATAGTGTATAAACAGTGGTCTAGTGGTACACATGGAAGCTGACTAAACAGAAGGGAGGATTTAAGGCAATACTGCCATATGTGAAATGCTTGGATTGTTTCAACATTTAACACCAGGGGGAAAAGAAGTATTCCTGAAATGTTGATTTAGAACCAGACAAGACAAACTTGGCTCTACTGGTAGTCATTCAACTGTTCTTCATAATCTTGAAACTGTTATCTGAAGGGCTTATAATATATTGAGATCATCGCTTTGGCACTCTTAAAACAAACTGAGAAAGAAGAAAGAAATAATACCAGAGGAAATTGTCTAAGAAAATTGGCTGTCACGGACCAAGGAGGATTTGTCATTCGGGGGCTTAGATCCCAGTCACGCATCTGACTCCTTTTAGTTGCTCTAGTGACACCAGGCAAGTAGAAAACTGGCCCAAATGGCCAGTTTAGAACAGTGCCTGGAAGCACAGCTGCCTCAATGTGATCTTCATCCAAGCACAATGGGTAGACTGGTGGCAAAGCTTTTAATTTTGCTTTCTTTAGAAAAGCTGCACTCAAGTCAGAAGTTGCTAGAAAAGCAGTCTTGCATGCTTGAAATGAAATGTGAGTTCCATGCATCCCTAAATGTGGTTTAATAGACTGGATGAGAGCTCCGATTGTAAGCTTACACTTGTACCAGTATTACTTATTGTTTGTCTCTGACAAATTAATATTTGAGCACTGACTATTCCATATCAAGCTCTACCTTCTTGTGTTCTGACCAAGCGTTGCATCCCTAACACAGAGCAGTTACATCAAGGGGGATTTAGGTTCAGAATAAATGTTGTGTATATGCAGGAAGGATATAAGTATCAAGCATTGTAATGACCACAGTTTTGCTGATGGGTGTAAAATGTAATCCAGCCTACCTTTCTCTGTTATATTGGCATTAGGGAACCTCTATAGCTAAGTCTGTCTCTAAAACTGAGGAGAGGATTAAACAGTGCCTAGTTTACCAGTAGCATCTATGGTGGTTTTAAATATGTGACTTGTCAACCAAAAGCCAATTTTTTCTTCTGCTGTCACCCTGAGCAAGCTGTAGTAGGAGAGGGACTGACCCTACACTGTCTATGTTGGCACTGTCCTACTTTGGAGTCCCAGACAAATGTGGACTCTCAGGAGTAGCATTAAATATGCTGGGAACAACAAGTACAGGTCGTGTCCTATTTCCACTTCAATATTGCATGTTGCAGCACAGTAAAAGAACAAGGGAGATAGAGCATTTTTTTCACTATGTGCAGAACTTCTGTAGTATGTACACACAGCCTGTGTTTTGTTTGACAGCAAGATCTAGGACACCATCTCAACCTTCAAACCAGTGCCAGGTCATTCCAATTTCTCACATTTTCTTTTTTTCTGCAACTCCATGGTATAACGCGGTGAAGTCTGATCTCCTACCACTCACTGCAGTAGGCAGTTCAAAAGTTACAAGAAGTTTCTGAAATGTCAAACATGATGAAAAATAAGAGAAACATACAGAGGAAAGTTGTTCCTGTTTATGCTACACAATGTGCACCATTCTTTTACTCATCAGTGACTGCAGAGTAAAAGTTCTCATTCCATTTTCTTTGGTACTCTGGTAGCAACAATGACCTACAGTCCTTTAAAATAACATCTTTTGCAGAAAAAGCAGGACTTGCCACATCCCAATACCTAAAGCAAATACACCTTCCTACTTTTACAGATTTCTGCTGTAAGTTTCAGATTTGTTTTGCAGGTAAACCAAATGCCTAAAATCTTAAATATCTGATTTGCATCTTCTACCACTTAGCAGTATTTACTTGTTTGCTCAAGATGATTGCTTATTTTGTGGATCTCTATGAAATATTAAAGAGTTTTTCATAGCAATGTATTCTTATTCTTCTACAGTGAAACCTGTATCCCTTAAAAATTGATAGTAATAATAACAATAATAACACCATTGACACATTTAGGCTCTCATTTATTATGAATTTGAGAGATACTTAATCTCATCCAGCTTCATGGAATGAAATATATATCTGTGTTTTAAATAATACCTTTGAGAGGCAAAAGAATTGTTTTTTCTCCATCAAAGGTCAGCTTGAAGAGCCCATGACCAAACCAGTATTTTCTTTTGAAGGATATAATTCATATAAGGTAAATTTTGCCCCAAAAGCTCTTACAGACTTTTTGTGTAATATCGAAGATCCCTGAGTATTACTTGGGCTATCAATATTAGGTTTTGGGTGCTATGGGACAAAAATAGAATGCAATTCCACATACCCTCTTATGTACTCTGCTTTAGGTGTGGAGGAGAGGTTGTTGGTTGTTGGTTAAATCTTTATGGATGTTTAGAGAGGAACCTTTTCCTTACCTATTTTTAAAATATGTTGCCTTTATTACAAAAAGCCCAGCTTTCAAAGCAGCAGGGAGAGATAGAAAGGTACAGAGAACTTAGGATTTTAAAATGTATTATTATATGCGAGAAAGCAACTGGCTTGTGATTTTTCAGTTACTGTTTCAGATCAAGAAGCCGGTTCTGTGTGTTGCTGAAAGATGAGATTCATTGTTATCTCTTGCAGATACCATTCATTTCTAGCCTGGCTGTCTTGTGAAATAGTGGGATTTGAACTTGTCACTATTCCAATGCTGATTATTGCCCATCTTTGGTCCCAGGCCAGGGTAATTTTGTAGGAAAAGTCCCCATTTATGATGAGGAGAAGAAACATTTTGGCAATTTTTACTTTTAAAACTGTAGTCATTGGCAGCACTCTAAAGTTTGGAATATTGTGAGTACTACAATCATATTAGAATTGATGAATTACTGAGCAGACCGAAAGTGAGATATTTGAAGCTGTGTGGTGACTGCAGCTTACTGAACAAATCTCTGTGTGCATATTTTTGAATAGCACACTAATGACAACTGACATGGCAGGCATTTAACAGTATCCTTCAATGTATAAGGACTTCATTACAAAGACGATCATTCCCTAAAGCACTGGTATGTGTGCAGGTCTTTAGCAAATATTTTTGAATCCCTTGAACTGGAAGGGAGAAAAACTGCTCCAGGCAGCCTGCTTCTTCTGGTGGAGTTTTAGAATAGCCTCGTGCTTTCCCGCACAGCTTTTCTGAGGCTTGGCTTTGGAAGTCAGGTATTGTCTGTGCAGATCAGAAGCACAGCTCCTGATTCTATGCACTGCTTGTAGCTTGGAAGTGCACCTTTATGAGAGGACGGAGAGGTATTTTTGAAGCATGTATAGTTTAGTACTTTTTTTTTCAGTACGGAAAAACCATCGAGGAGTAAGTGTCAACAGAGAATGAAAAATGTGACTTGTGATGATAAAAGGGATGGAAAAATTGATTCTGTAAATATCTGAACAGGAGTCTCATTCAGTGACAGGTGTCACTTAGCTAAAAAGTAAACTACATATAGTAAGTTATTACTTATTTCCTTCTTTTTGTATCCCTTATTAAAAGAAAATAAAAACAGCATGCAAATGTCCATAATGATTAGAATGAGCAGATGCAGTGCTAAGAAGTAAGAGGTCTTAGCTTTCCATCCAGTGCTATCCCATCGTCATATGCATACGGCATACACTGTGGGAGATGTCAAAGATCATTATGTCATCTGCTGCATAAATAGCTTATCCAAGGAGGGTGGAAGAAAAGCAGTCATGTCACTGGAAAATGCTAATCTGATAATAGTTTATGCAGCATTATTAGTGTCCTCCCCAGAGGACTCAAGAACTGCTAGCTAGCTTTGTATGTTCCTGAGTTATTCTAGGAATTAAACACAGCTGGTTGTGGGATAAGGTTTACAAAGAGATGAAGTTCAGAACAACAAACAAAAGAAAAGGTGGAATTTCCTTTTGCATCTGAAAGGGGAATTTTGGGAAGTAGAATGCAAGTACTATCATGGAATGGCTGAGCACAAAGAGCTATGCACCTTCAACAGTAGTGGGTTTTATTTTAACCTAAAGCCAAAAAAGGAGCTGGGGGGAGAAGGTGCAGCCTGTAAAAAGAAGCACTCTATGTGTCTGTACAGCATGTCACCCTTACTGTTCTGAATGCAACTCTTTTAAAAACACATTATTTTGTAGAAGGCAAGGTGCAGAAACATTACAATCATGATGATATAGTACATTTGTTCACTGTACATCAGCTTAAACTGGTCAAACATAAAGGAATTCCCACATAAAGGTGTCAAAGGGAAGGAAAACACTAATGAAACATTCCTTCATGTTATATTTTATAAAATAATGATGACTGGAAAACTATAAGTACAAAAAAGACTGAGAAGATTGAAACGTAGGAATATCTGATGCAAGTGATGAGGTTTGGTGGCAATAGAATGCAGGGTTAGAGCAGGATTCTTTTGCTACAGAGGAGATGACCAGTCAGGCTAATGGCGTATAACTTGCTTGCCTGCTTGAATGTTGGAAAGTGGAGGGTCGATTTGCTTTTGGTGTTGTGATAGGAATATTTAGAGATATTAATAATAAATAATAATACTTATTATTATTGCTGACAGAAAAGGACTTAATCTTACCCAAAGCAACAGGATTAGCAACTCGAGGGGAAGCAACAGTGAATAACTTACAAGACTTGCATGTAGAATCAATCCAGGGAACACAAAGCCATCTGAAAGCAATCAGGCTCAGGAAAGGTACTGCTGAAATAAAGGAACTTATTTTGTGCTTGTTTGTAAACCTAAAGTTGTCCAGAATTATAACAACTGCAGCCTGAATAAACAAGGACACTTACCAAATTCCACCCAAAATCCAGGATGTGAGACCCCAAAACACTAAAAAAAAAAAAAAAAAAAGCAGGTCTTTTATAAACAATGCACACACGCATACATGAAATAAATATTTCCTATTATTCTGCACAAGCTTCTGTGCTCTAGACCTGGTTCTTATACTTGAGCCTCTCTAATTACTAAGAAACTTCAAGAAAAGCTGTAGGTATCCTGAGTCAAGGGCAGCTGACTAAGCTTGCTGTGTCCAGCATGAGGTCTAGTTAAACTCCTGAGAGCAGGAGTAGTTCTCTGTGCTTCCTAAATAAAGATAAAGAGTTGGGGCTATTGTGTCACCAGTGCAATTTCCTGAATAAGCTTTACTTTTATTGCCTTTAGTTAAGTCAGACATATCTATGGTACCTATGATTAATCTCACCCCCAATGTATGGTCAAAATTAAGTGCAGCACGTTGCAAACTGTCAGCATATGAGACTGGAGGGAGACAGGAAGGCATTTACCTCTCTAAAGCTATGAAAGCGCTACTTGAAATGTAATGGCTTGCTCTATGAAATGTTGTCACCACCTGGATATTCCTAGAGAGCAATGGAAAATCTGTTGAAGGTTATCTTTCAACACTGTCATAGAGAGAATTGACAATGTTCCCAGAAGGGGCAGAGGTAAGATCGAACATCTGTCCACTCTGGAAAAGTTATTTCCAAGATTGGAGACAGTGGGACTTAAAGAAACTTTGTATTTATGAAAATGTGTATTAGATTGTCACAGTAGATGGAGAATATAACCTGCAGGAAGGGTCACAGCAATTGAATGGAACTCGGCTCCCTCTTACCTTATCGAACAATGAGTACGCTGAAGTTTTGTATAATGGTTTCACAAAAGAATAGACCTTTTTATCAGTCTTAGAAGAATGACACTGTAGAGTTTTGAAGAAAGAGATAAGGCAGAGTTTTCCAAGAGTCTTTAACAGTGGCTTAAGGTTTTTAAAATCTGTGGTTGCATCAGCCTAAGCAAAGAAATTCATCCTGTCACAGAGACTGTCAATGTATGGCATAGGGAAGTTTTATCTTTGTATTTTATATAAAGTTATATAAGTTATGTCTTTATATTTTAGTCTGAGAAATTTTGGAAAAGAGTCAAATGGATGAAGCTTCAGACTAAAAATTTCTGGGAATGAGATTACTTCCATCTGATGGAACAAAGCAAAAAGTATTCCATCGAGCATTGGATGAGAACTTTTGACTTGTATAATAAGTAAGAATTTCAGTCGTATCATTGGATGTTGTTTTTAAACACGTGTTTATGAAATATGCAAAGTTTAGTATCAGTGTTTCAGTGCAGCTGCATTCAGTTTTTTGCCAGTGCAAGGATAATTAAAACAAACAAACAAAAAGCATACTGTGACATTTCCTGGAGGAAGTGTCTGTTATGAAACACTTTCACCTGTTGGTAGTAACACCCTCTCAGGTGGGGATGGATTCAATACGATTCTGGATATAACAGGGGAGACTGTATACAGAGAAGCATACATGGAGTGCACATCTCTGTGTGAAGATTAGACAAAAATCTTTGCTGAACATCTTAAGAGTCATATCTCACACTGATATTTTTTGCAAAAAATCTTTGGCTCAGAGATATGACTAAACAGGAAGAAGGACTTGGGAGTGGTAGAACAAGAAGTACACTGGAAAGAAACCTGGCACCCTTCGTGTTTGCCTAGCATGCCAATAGACTTGTGAGCCTCATGAACTCAGTTCAGAAGCTTCTGGGTTGCTAGGAAGAAGTTAGCAACATTGATTTTAATCCTTCTAGAACAAAAGGGAAAATGCTAGAAGACCTCATGTTCTGAAATCAGAACTATGGTTATTATATGGAAGATAGTTGGGCCTAAAGACTCTTACAGAATTATCAGTTTCCTTCCATTCACTTATGGTGATCTCACCTTGAATTGACTCCATGCAAAGTAAAGTCCATTTCTTCTCTGTCAGTCAGCTCCTAAGGTTGCTCCAAATAGTTCATTCAAAAGAACAGTGGGACACCTAAATCCAGAATGGGCTTGAGTGGAGTTGACAGTCTGAGGGAGTAAAGCTGAAGAAGGATGGGAGGAAAGTCAGAAGAGAACATATTTACAAAATGTCGGCTGTGAAGCTAGGGAGAGGCAAGTTGTTCCTTTACTGCTGCTGCAGAGAGGGTCTGTCCATTTATGGACCTAATGCAAGTTATTTAGTTAAAAGCTGGTATTAAAATTGGAAATTAAGAGAGAGAGAAGTACAATAACACGGAATTAAAGAAGTTACTTACAATATTGCCTAAATGGTCACCACCTGTTTATTTCCCTGTTTCTCTTCATGGGAGGATTTTCCTCTGTGCAGTTTATGGTAAAATTAAACCAGAAAAACATTCTCTTGCATGACTGTGAGTACAGTTCATTTTAGTTGAAATGATTGATCCATTTTCACGACCATGGTTCTGTTTTGTGTGTACCTGTGCTGTTGGTTCTAGCTTGTACAGATTAAAACTCTTTTCATTACGTGGAATCAGACTCTTTTCCATGCTTATCCCATGGTAAAATACCTTAGTCTTGCCTACTTGTTTTGATTAAGTTTATCATCAGATTTGAGATCAAGCTGAATTTTTCTCTGTCAAGTGAACTTGCCAAGGATTTTAGCTAGTGTCATTGTTATTTTTTGATTGTAATATGAGGACCAGTCTTGTCCAAGGATCACTTCGAAGTTTAATAGAAAAAATTTTCTGCTATTTCAAGTATCTTAAGTATTGTTTCTGAGTTTCCTATGGAATGTTGAGTACAAATTTCTCCAGAGCAGGATAAAAAGCAGTAGTTCTTCAGGTCTGCCTGAATGAAACACTTATTGCCCAGACCTTTGTCATTGGGGACTACAGGTTTTGATGTCTGATTCAGCATCTATTTCTTATATGCAAGACACAAGACTAATTTTAGTAGTAAATTTCATGGAGAGAGGTGCTGCTCAGTGTAAATAGAGTAGTTTTACTGAATAGTATTATTCTCCCTCAGTATTTTCAGATCCACTGGGTAAATTGATACCTGGATATAAAGGCACCACTGTTTTTTGTGGATGCTCTGTTAAAATGCCAGCTTCCCACAACAGAAAGTTGTGAGGTTTTTGCTGTTCTAAAGAAAAACAGAAAAAATATCCCACATATTTATAGGCAAGTGTTTACTGTTCACTCCTTATACTGACAGGTTTTAAATTCCTTTGTAAGGCATGAAATACCACTTGACTAATCAAAAGCCCTTGGAGAACATTCTTATAGATTTTGCCACTCTCTAGACTGCCTTAGTTGACTAGTGCCTTCCATAGAGGATTTTATTTTGTGCTTATTTGTTCAGACTATTATTGAACAATGAAGGTTGTCTAAAACTCATCAGAATATTATCAATTGATTATAAATTATTTTTCCTATGCTGACAATATGGTACCTATTTGATTGTCCCCTAGCTGAATGCAAACAATGCAGTCAAGTGGCCCTCAGTCACTCTATATTTTAAATAAAGTGTACTTACAGCTTATTGCTTTTTTGTTCTGACTGCTTCTTCCTATTGCTGCACTCTTTGCTCTGTGCTTAGTTTGAACAGGGACACTTCCCAATAAATATAACTTAGACTTAGCTGGCAATTGAGAAGACATGAGTGGCTTGTGAATGAGGAGTTCAACTGCATTAAAAAAAAAAAAAACAAGAAAACCAATCAATTTTAAGACTTTGATGTGAAGACCATTAGAATCAATGAAAGTACTTTCCTGAAATTGAATGGAATTTGAACAAGTATCTGTAATGATTTTCCTATCTAGGGTGTTTCCAGTCCAGAAACTTAGTCAAGTACTTTTAAAAAATTTGATGTCCATGTAGTTACCACTCCTTCTTGCAACCTTTTAATAAAATTAGTCTCCAGTTTTCTAAATGCTTGCACTAAAAGTAATGTATCATCTAATAATACAATGATTGATAGCCACTCCCTTTTATGCATCGAGGTACATCTAGCCACCTTCAGGTTAAGAGCATGGGAGAAAGAGACTTGCTGCAAATTCTTGAATGTGGCCAGGAGACACAAAGCATGGTCATATGCCTTTGTGACTTAAGAATCTGCAAGAGGTCTTCATCACCTCCTTGAAAAGTTCAGGACAAAATCAGAGAGTTCTGGACAGTTCATGCTGTGATCTGGCTTCTTTCCCTGCGGAAAAAGTTCAGTTGTGAGCATTAGTGGCCCAGTTTAAATTGTTTACTCCCTCAGTGTGCGTGCCTGCAATGACCACACATATTGATGTGAGCAAAGCCAAGAAACTAAAGGTAATGCATCTCCAATCTGCATTTACATCAACGGATTTTCTGGTGGATTATTGACTAGTTTGCCATGGAACAATGCCTCCAAGAGTGACTTCTGCCTGGCTCTATTTCCTCCTGGCTAGACATATCCCCTGAAATTATGCGGAGCCCTGGACCATGCTGTGTTCATCCAATAGAGAATCCACAAGCTCAGAGGGAAGAAGATTATTATGATGTGAAAGCTCCACTCCTCATCTGTGCTTGTTGGACACATTTGGCAAGGATTATCACCAACTGACCTCCCCCACGCTGAGCAGCTGGAGGAGTGATGTCACCCCATTTTGTAAAGGAAAAGATGAGTCAGTCTGTTCTTACTGCAATTCTTAATGCTGTTTATATTTTCTTCCCTGAAGAACAGATAGTACCCAGTAGGTTCTGGTAAAGCCGTAAGCAGGCAAGTACTTCCTTACTTAGTTGGAAATAAAAACTCTCACAGCATTGGTGGTTTTCTTTCCCCTAGATCTCCAAAAAATTACTGAGATATGTCACCTGCTGTGGCTATCTAGGTAATTAAATGCTGTCATCTCTTCCATTTTCATAGCAATGGTATATATTGCCATAACTTGTTTAAATTCTGGCTTTGACCAACAGTGAGGAACAAACCATTGTATGCTGTTATATGTTTGGTCTTTCCCTCTTTCATCCTTTATAAAGATAGCCAATGCTGTAAACTACAAGGTCTTGGAAAATACAAACAAAAAAAATGCTAACAAATACTTAGTTCACAACTGGAATTAGTACTGGCAAAACCATAAACTGTTCTAAGCAGAATGTTTTTTCCTCTCCCAAGTTCTCACCAAATATAAATGTCCAAATCTGGAAGCCCGAAATCCGAAGTGAAAACTGAAATTCAAGTGTAGAGGAGTAGTAGTTTTCTTTGCTCTGTCTTGTGCCTCCCAGATTCTGAGGTTCTTTTGAAGACAAGGTTTTGTTATTCTTTGAAAACCAAAGAGAAGTTTTGAACATGTAATGCTTATTTCACACTTCAGAACTGGCATTAGAAATGTTGTGAGTGAAATACTGAATGCTGTGCTAGGGAATAATGACATATGCCCACTTATTTGTTTTTAAATAGGTAGGATTGGAAAGAAATAGTGATATCTCTTTAATAAACCATAAGAAAAGTGCAGATAGATAGCTGGCTGTTCATTTATTCCATGAGAAATGTGCAGGTAGATAGCTGGATGATGAAATAGCACAACAATAATCAGGAAATGGTTGCAACAATACTGCTTTTCTGCACTTCTTCCCTCTGGCCTCCACCTCCAAGCTGTTAATAAAAAAAATAATATCAAATTACTGCATTCTCTTCAGAAAACTACGTGTTTTGGGCACTAGTGACAAAAACATCCTTATCTAAAATTTCTCTTCAACATTAATTTTCTAAATTTGACTCTGCCAAAACACCTGCTGCACACACACACACAAAATATTATTGTTCTTTTCTGTTGATGCTGTTTCCCAGAAAATCAAACTCCTTTCTTTTGATGCCTGTTTACAAATACTGTACTTTTAACGGGTGGTGGGGTGCGGTAATACAGGATAATGGCAGAATTTTTATATAAACCATAATAAATTGGACAGCTAATTTTAGAGAGATCTGTTGCTGCGTTAAGAATGTGTTTCTCAAATCTCCTGTGTGCAACACCATCTGTTTCTAAAGAGTAATATACCTGTCTAGCCTCCAGCTATTTTGCCAGTGACTCAGGCAATCGAATGAAGCATCCAACAGCTAGATAAAGATAGCACTGCTGTCTACTTTAACCAGAGGAGCAATTTAAGCTTCCAAATCTCAGGAAAGCATGAAGTTCTTCATGGAAGATATAGGGTAACACCACAGTGTTTTGTTAGTACGTACAAGGCTTGAAAATGAGAGCAGCTTCTGGACTGTAAAGCCACTGGCCAGTGGTCAGGCAATGTCATTAGATGCTGCAGAAAATATTTGTCTTGGAAGTCAAAAATCTTTGCTTTATATAAAGATTACTGCTTAAATCAACATATCATAAATAGGGATCAAAGGATATTAAAAATGAGCATCTTCCATGAAGCTGTTACAAAAGATTACTTTCAAGGTTAAATTCACTCCAGGACAGGGTTTGCAGAGGTCACCTACTTAAACCCTGACCCTAAAAGCCATATCTTAGACCTTATGAGGTCTAAAGTTTTGTGGATGAGATTTGCATTAGCAAGATTTCACACGTGACATATTTAAATCAATGAAAATGTCACTGAATTAAATTCCAAACTGAATGAAAGAACAGAATTTGGCCTTGTTTAACTGATGGTAGAGTTGCCGGCGTGTTTGAATTCTCTGTACTGTGTTATGTGTGAAGTAGCCAAGAAAACACACTGTTTGCTGGTCCTATTTTAAAGGGGAGATTATAGTATGTTCACATTAGAACCGGTATGATTTTTATCTCTGCTACTTCTACTAAAACTGCTCTATTATCAGTATTTATGATGCTATTCACAAAATCAAAACTTTTTGCATCACAACCTATACGAGCGCTTGTGCTAAGCAATGAACTATCTATGTAACAGCTGGACAGCAGCTGAATACAAAGTGGTGTTGAGAGAAAGACAGTACCAGTTATCTTCAGGAAGTCCTGAGCAGTGTGATGTGAACAGTATCCAAGCTGCTTATTCACTTTTGTTTTAAATAGACTTCATGAAAGGTGCTTGTAGGGACAAAAGTAGAAGTTTAAGGGAGGAAAATAAATTGTCTTTGCTTTTGTTTATGAGGAACTTGTTCCATGCATAAAAAGTGCATGAGGAGGCAGGCCAGAAAATATGATATAAGCCCTATTTGCTGGTATAATTGGCATAGTGCATATCCATTTATTTTCAAGGGCAAGGTATTGAGATATTATTGAAATAAAGGTTGAGATATTACTCAGGGGGAAAAAATGTTTTTCCTTCCCCAACTTGATATGAATTATTTTGAACTGCATTAGTAGAAGCAATAGGTCCAGTCAGATAGTCTTTGTAAACTGGAGACTGATAATTTAAAGTACACAATGAAATACACATTTGTGAACTCATTTGCCTTCAGAAGCAATTATCCATCTTAAACAGTCAAGAAGTCAAAACTGTATTTATGGGCCTTTGCTCTGTGTGGAGTGATTGGCATGGTTTATAATGACGTTGAAAGACAGAACTGATATTTCTTTCGTTCTGTACTGACTGAATTGTATTTCCTTTTTATATTCAGAGGCTCATTTCCTTTCTCCTAATGCAGTCTCATAATGCAATAGTGAACATAAAATCAATAGCCCCTGTCTCAAAACAGTGTAGATCTTCTCTCCTGTACTTTGGTCTGGAGATTGAAGTATTAACAAGTTAACCTATAAGCATGTCATAGAATCTGTGCCCCCTTGGACAGCCATAATTTAGTGACTAAGAACAACAATTTTAATCATGTGCCTCTTCCACTGATCTCACTCAGGGGAGCCTTGAAGACTACTTAAAATTAGAGAATTTTTTGTTCTCCTCATGTGGAGGGTGCTTGATAAAAGTAAAGTAGGAAGAATATTATGTGCAATTAGGGCCTCATCATCTGTAGGTCACAGCTTTGGAGGAGTGATATGATGCCTGAGATGGGGACAAGCTCTCCCTTTGCCCACATCACGTTCCCATGTCCATGGCATGTGTGGGTGAAGGAAGCGAGGGTCAAACCACACAGATTCTCACCAGCCCCTCCACCAACATCTAGCTCTCTGCATCCACAGGCATTTCCCATGTGCACTGATGGAGTAGTGTAGTCAATCTGAAGTAAGAAGCAGCCAAGGGACTTGTATTTCTCTTTATTCTATACTGGTCAGGTTGTGGGAACCAGATTTAGAATAAAAGATCTTAGTGTATTCCATATAAATTAACACAAGCTTCAAAATTTGATTTGGTATAAAAATGCCCCAAAAAGTCGTACACTACTTGTAATTGAGCCTGAAACTGTGAATGCGTGACTGAAATCAACTGAAAAAAATTCTGCACTGAATTTCAGTAGGATTTGAATCTAATATTTTTGGAGTCAAAAAGTAATAATGAAAAAGACAGAATCCAATAAGCTCCCAAAAATTGATAGGGTTTTTTAAAAGGCATCATAATAAATATAACACATTCTACAAATGCATTTTAGAAGCATTTAAGAGGCCTTGAAGATGATAATACACATCTTGGCAGAGAGTAAGAGGAGAATTACAGCTTCATGGAGTCAGTATACCAGAACTCTGTGACGTCAGACCTTTGATTTAGAGCTTATGATGATATATAGGGCTTAAGTAAGCTTGTTGGGAACAACTATAGTGGAGAATAAGCTGTTTCATAAATCTCTGCACTGTACAGTATATGTACTGTATTGCAAATCAAAACAGTATTGAAGAAAAGTGCATTGATTGTCCCTGAGCCACTACCAGCTTTAATAATAGAATTGCTGCAGATGCATGTTTGAAGTGGCTTTGTTTAAAGGCCTTGTTTTATTTACAGCACAGAGGAAAACTACTCTGCAGTAATAAGCTTCCCCTTCTCCACAGTGTGTATGTGTTTGTTGATGCTGGTTACTCCCTGATTCCTGATTTTGAAAGAGACTTTGCCTTGATTCATTAGGCAATTTATGCACCATTTACATGCAGTTCCCCAAGTGTTATTTGAAGTAATTGAGTACATATTTTTATGATCTATAAAACAGTCCTTTAAATTTGTACACATGAGAAAACTCTTTATGATGAACCAAAGAGTAACCATCCAAGTATGAATAGCATCTAAAAATCAGGGGCAAAATTTTCCCACAGCACTTCAAGTGCTTAAAACTTCATAGTAATTCCTTCTTTATTGCAGTTACTTACTCTGCATATGATACTTCTCATGTGTAACATTCTAAGTATTTTTTCAGGAAAAGTTGCTACTATATTCCCTTCTCACCCACTGCTTTCCATTGTGGAGAAAGCAGGAGTAGAGGAAGATTAGGCAATTTTCTGAAGTGTTGTAGAACATCTGCCATGAAGACGGGAATAAAATCGTGAGAGGGCAGTGCTGATCTCACCCCTCCAGTCACAAGACCCACAGGAAGCCTATGTCCTGTGAAGGGGCAGTATACAGTGGTGTCACCAGTGTGGAGGCTGCTGGGACTGTCAGAGAAGCAGTTTCAATGTCTGCACATGTTCCCCAAAAGGGAAAATACAACCACACAGCTTTGCTAAATATTTTGAGAAGGCATGACCTGGTCATGCTGAAGGTCTGCCTATGACAAGGAAACAAAAGTAACTGTGTCTAGAAAAAACTTTAAGCTCGACACTCATTACATTTTTCAGTTCAACTTCTCATCATTAGAGGTTTCTGTCAATGCATTTCATTAATTAGCAGAGTGGTTCTCTGCATCACCATTTTCTGTACTTTTTTGACTCTTCTGAGGAATTTTCACCACTACATAACTCTCATGGATTCTTTGCCAATCAAACTGATAAGCTTTTATGTGCTGTTTTTTCTCTTTGCTGATTTTATTATTGTTTTAAATTGCTAAACTTGTACTTATTTTTTTAAGACATACAAGAATAATATTCTTTGGGAAGCAACTAATTCAAAATTTACACCTTTTTACCAGTAAAATTTCATGCAAATAAAATTATATTGATGCATAAAGAAAAATATGCATGTGAATCCATACTGAGAAGGAAAGGCAATATGTGTTCCATTATTGATTTTTTTTAATTGCCTTTTGTTTCTTCACAAATACACCCACCTGATGTTATAACACAAAGAATTTCTTTCTAAAACCTGTCTTTTTTTCCTCCCCTTCAAGCCTCACTTTAATAACCTGGCAAAATTTTATGATATTCATTCACTTGTGCTTCTTGACAAAAAACATCAGCCCTCCAACATATTTTATTAATGTTGTCTTTTCCAAGAAAACTTGGGAAGCTAATGTTATATATGTAGTCAAGAACTAGTTTAGGACCCTCTGTCTTTTTTACAAATGGATGGAAATGACAGAGCTTTAAAAAGAAGAAATTAACCTGCTTCTAGAAAGACCCTTGTTTTGAAGAAACCCAGCTGGCACCATGAAAAAAAAAAAGCCATAGCAGGTTTCTAAATTTCCTGTTATCTATCCATCTGCTTTCTGTGCCAAATGTGGATGACATTATGAATAAAAACACTGAATAAAGGCTGAGTGAAGACCTGCTAGTATGCTTCCTACTCAGATATTCAGGACTAGAAACTTAATGTAGAAGCCTAGAAGAGGACTGCATTAATGAGTAATCTTGTTGCCTTCAGGTGATCAGACATGGATAATCAGGATGATATAATTTGATCAGAATGCTTAAGGCCAAATATTTACGTAATTTATCAATGGACTTTTTCTTCACTGAACTATTACACCATTGTCACTTTAAAACCTGCATGGAAGAGAAACTCTAAGAAATTCTTGCATCTTAGTAAGCATGTATGTTTTGCATTTTTGTTTTTATGGTGAAATTTTAACACATTTTTATTTAAAACAAATGTTTCAGATGTCCTTATGAAAAGAAAGAAAAATTTTCCACACTGAGAAGATATATAAATCAGAATCCTACTGCATACCCAACATTAAATGGAAGGACAATAACTAAACTGAAGTCCAGTGCAAAATTAGCATTTCATGTTTGAAGTGTGTGAAGTATTTTTAAACATTTTCAAATTCAATAAATTACTCAAGACCACAAAAATTACTTAAATCCATCATGCAGGGGGATAATGTTTTAGAATCAGTAATGATTTACCTCCCTTACATTAATTAGGCAAGCCACAGTTTCTTCATTATCAGAAGAATATGCAAATTACACAACTAACATGAGATACCAACATATACTTTTGTGCCCTTATCTGTGTCATATGTGCATGGGAGAATAACTGCAGCTTTAAAAGGAGCAATGTTTCTCCATCTTGTGGCATGTTCTGCATCTGTGAATTTTGAAAAAGGCAAAACCCTCAACTATTCGTAGTTGCCCAGAATAAAAGAGGGAGAGGATTAACAGCCAATATTTGCAAGAATGAAAAGCACCCTAATTACTCTGTTATGCTATGTGATGCTGACAGGGCTTGTGTGCATGAAAAAGCATCAGATAAAACCCCTTAAAATTCCCTAGGGGATTTCTCTCTCATAATGTTACTATAAGTTGTTTGAGAATCTTAAATTTTTCAATCTGTTCTAAGGTGCCTGTGTAAAACTGACAGAAAACTGTTCCTAGAGAGGAGTTATCATCCTTTCACCATCAAAATGGGTGGAAGCCCAGTTGGATGTCTGCAGATTCCAGTGCTATTCAATACTTTTCTTAATGGCAGAAGTGAAGAAATAGAGTATGCTTCTCACAGGTGCTGCTGACACCACCCTAGGGAATCTGTCAAAATTTTCTGAAGAGTTTACTTCCAAAAGTGTCTTTACAAATAAGAGACGTGATCTGAAAACACAATATTGCTATTTCAGTAAGTGCATGATATTGCATTTAGATAGAAATAACCAGTTGAACAAGAATGGGATGGAAAAGATACAAATGTTGTAGTAATGTTCTTGTAGTTCTACCTGATCATAGATTAAATATGAATTGTCAATGTTACCCTGTTATAAACACAATAAATGACGTGCAGGGATCAGTATAAAAGAGTTTAACCTGCAAAACTTGTGAATTAGTAACTCTGATAAGACCTGCTGTAAGTCATGAAGTTCTTCAGTCAATAATTTAGTCTCATAGTTCATGTCTGCTTTTGCATGATGAACTAAGACTAGAAGGGCTTGCTTTATGATATATTTGAGCACGTCAAGGCTGTTGACATACCTTCTCTCACAGTCACACACATAATTAGATTCTTTTTCTTATTTGCAATGTCACCATGGCATGAAATTGTTTTATTTATTGAATTGCCTTATTTAATTTTTATTGTTTTTATTATTTATGTTTTTATTAAACATGTTTGCTAATCAATAGCAGTAGTTAGTTCAGACAAGGGTAAACCAGGAAAATTATTTTAAAAGACTAATGTGAAGTCATTGGAATGTGCTGGATTATAAGTCTCTCACTTGCAAGGCTACATATAGATTCTCATACCATGTCCAGAAAAGTCATCTTGCAATTCAGTGGTGACAGATCAAGCTGCAAAGCTCAGACTGACTACCTGGAATAACAACAAGGAGGAGTATTCAAGTAGTTTCCAATGAACAAAGTTCGTGAGAGAACAAGGCTGATAAACTCCATTTAGTTTTGTTTTTGACTTAAAAAAGATCCAAGAATTGAATTAATTGTACTGGGATATCACTGCAGACGGTTGCTCACAAGCATATTCTTTGTATGGGCCATTAGAGAAGGAGAAAAATAAGAAAGTTTCCTTTTTCCTCAAGCTTATTCAGTAAAGGAACTATTGTGGAAATTCTGTAAAATGAACCACAGTAACAGAAAAATGTTGCTTTTCTATAGGAAAATTATTGGTCTGAAAAGGACCACAAAGATCCATTGACTATTTCAGGTTCAGGAAATAATAATATTTGTGGAGGAAAATAATATTTGTGGAGTTTAGGGCATCTTCCTTTAGTCCAACAGTACATTCAATTGCTTTTCTTAGTCCCTACAGCTGCATATTGCTGTCCAGATACATAAGTTACTAAGGGACTGTGCTTGATTGTTTTTAGATCTGGAGAGGATGTAATTATTCATCCCTATTCCCAAGTAGAGATAAAAATCTTGGCCCCTTCACCTCTACTGGACTTCATTTGGCCACACAAACTAGGAAGAGATTGCCAACTGCCCCAACCCGTTATGCAGTTCATCAGTGACTCTCACCATGCCAGGCCATCCCCTGGTAGAGACAGGTAGTCATTCTCCTGGATTTTGGTCACTTTCCACTGCAGAGCTAGAAGCACTGCAGCAATTTTGTGATCTGCATAGGTACAGAAAACCATCGCAGAGTGGTTGTGCCATAGGGTCCTATAAAACAATCATGGAGAACACGCGCTGCATAATGTTAGCTCACGAGAACAGCAAGCAGGCAGCAAGGTCAGTAGAGTTAATTTTCCCACTAACACTGCTTTTCATGATTTTATTAGCTTAGTTCAGAAACTTTGCTTTGCAGACTTTTTCACTTTTTTTCAGATCAGGCAAAAGCAGAAGTTATAAAAACCCACAACTGTACATGTACTTATTGAATGTAGGAAGAAGTACATGTTGACGTGAGGCATTTCTCTGTATAGAAGGCTTCACTTTCTACATTGCTTCATCCCACTCAACTTAGCATGGCTTAGCTTCTCTCACCAGCAGATCTGCTGCAGTACCTCTTCCACCGAAATGCAGTAGGCAGTCTTCTGCTGTGTGAGGAGCTGCAGGCACACCAAGCTGGCATGTAAAAGCTGCTGAGTGACAGCCAGGGACTGGATAACCAATGATGTGCAAGTTGTGAGAGCTGGATCAAGAGCAGAAGACTTAAACGCAGCAGTGGTGGTGGCAGCAGTACATGGCTCTTTACTGTTGCCGGTTTGAGAAGCAGCACAGCTTCCGTAAATCCTCAGCAAACTTAATTTCATCCTCCTGCATTTTAATGAAGTCGTAGAACAGACTCTTTGCTAAACAAAGAACCAAGACGTCCCTCAGGTAGTAACAGCATGACATTACTGAGACATCCCTGATGCAAATCATGCAATCTGCTGTCTCCACAATCCCTGAAGCATCCAGAGGTAGACGTGCTGGCATTCATAAACCTCAGATGTAGGAGCACCAGGCTTTTATCAGAACAGGAATAATTCTGTTGCCCTGAAGCTGAACCCATTATCTGTGCTGGTTCAAGACAGCATCTCTACTTAAAGGCAGCACCAAGTAAAAATACCATGGATGATGTCAAGGCAGAAGAAGTAAGTCACCTTCTCTTTTGGATTGGAGGGAGGTTTGTCATCTTGGGCTGTGATCGAAGAAGTAGCTGCCATTACTGCTGCAAAGTGCAGTATATAATAGCTTTTTCTAGAACAGAATCTAGTTTTTACTGATTCACATCCTTCTACACTGAAAGGAGAGTATTTAGCCAGCCTTGCATTAGCTGGTGCTCACCCATCTGTCTTGTTTACTGCTTGTTATACATTTGGACTCTCTCTTCAGTGAAGATGGGGCTGCTGCCTCCAAGAGGTGCACATACTGCTCTTCAGGACTGAGAAGCAGCTTTCAGCTCTCATAGATTAAAAGAATCTGAGTGGTTTGCCTGAAATGAACCCTAAAGATCATCTCTTTCCAACTCCTCTGCCATGAGCAGGGACATCTTTCACTAGACCAGGTTGCTCAGAGCTTCATTCAATCTGGTCTTGAATACTCCCTGGGATGAAGTATCCACAACTTCTCTGGGCAACCTGTTCCAGTGCCTCACCTCCCCCCACAGTAAAGAATGTCTTCTTAATATTTGATCTATACCTACAGTCACTACATGCCTTTGTAGTAGCTTTCTTGTTGGATCTCTTTAAGTACTGGAAGGTTGCTATAAGAATCTTTCTCTTCCCCAGGCTGAATAACCCCAAATTTTTCATCCTGTCTTCATAGGAGAGTAGTTGACTTCTTAAGAAGCACATCTGGTGTGACATCCCTTCTGTCGGGAAGAAGCCAAGGATGTGGGTCAAAGGGATTCTCATTCACTAAGTTCTCTTTACGACATGGAGAGATTTGGGAGAACTTGAGTGAAAAATACATATTGTCTGTGCTTTGCTTTAACATTTCACTTCCGATGCTGGGAAGAGTTAAAATATTGGGATATTTTGGGGTTTTCTCAGAGGAAAATTCCAACTTTTCTTGTCTACCAAGATACAATTTGAAAATCCTAATTTTCTCTCTGAGTTTAGGAAAATACCTTTTGGTACTAGAAATGAACAAAAGCCTCCCCATTTGTTCAGTCAAAATTACTAACAATGTCCTTTATGATCTCCAGCAGCAGGGCAAATTGGCTTTCTGAAGTGTTTCAAAATGTAAAAAGCATGTCGTAGATTCCCTAAAGATGCAGATATTCATCTTACTACTTTCCTGTTGCTAGGCTACTTGCCTGACTAACACTAGGGCTGTCCTTGAGCAGGCACCCAGTTGCCTGGCTCCGAGCAGAGCTTGTGAATCTCCGGGACACGGCAGGAATTTTCCACTGACTTCATTTAAGGATGGCCGTGCCTCTACAGAGTAAGCACATAGACATTAAACAGGTACCTAAAAAAAAATAACCATTGTGGCAATGTGGAAAAAATATTAATTATGAAACCAAAATATACTGTTTAGATTTCTGGAAAATGAGATTCACAAAGATATGGGTGACTAAAGGGAAGAAAATTAAACTGAATGTAATTACAGTTAAACTCATGACAAACTTCATTTTTTGGGGTTAGTTTTATGCACATTTAGTGAGGGCAGCTGGCCTCCTAAATCGCAAAGTGGAGTTTGGAAGTGACAGCAGCCAACACGAGTAATGCGACTATCTCTTTTAAGTGTCAATGCCCATTTATTACAACAAGAATAATTTCTGTGCTTGACCAAACAACTACCCAGTGAGAGGGAAAAATGCTTTTATCTTGGTTAAGGCAATATACATTATTTTCAGGTGTTTTTCCTGTGCTGCAGCTAATAACTCACATTAAAAAGTTGCAGTAAACAACTCATTGTAAACAAATATTAATTAGGTCAATGCAGGTGACTCATTTCTGGTTTATGAGACAACAGTGGTGCCCTTCATCTTTGTTTAAGCCCCTTTAAAGTTATTTTGTTGATTTTCTGACCATAGAACATGGTTTGACGTAGATTCTCCTGTTGCCAAGGGCTCCACGACTCCTAAAAGGTACTGCCCAGCTTTTAGTGAGCCTTGGAAACAGTTTTTTCCTTGCTCTTTTCTGAAACAAGGCCTCCGAGCACCTTAAATCAGTGTGATATATGTGCATAAAATAATCGGCACTGCAGAAAGAGGAACTTTGTATCTGCTGGCCTTTTGAAACTTTATCTGACTGAGCACTGAGAATTAGTAGCAAAATTGTATGGTTTACAACATATAGCTGCATTTATTGTTTACATGATTAATTAGGAGTAGTCAGGATTTTAAAGTAAGTTTCTTTCTTGGGCTGTCTCAAGAAAATACTGCTTGATACGATGTTTGTTTACTGCAGTCACCTTGGCCTTAATTAAAACATTGACATCTGAACTAAGAATAGAACATATATTGTGCTACATGCCACATGCAAAAATAATTTTAAAATTGTAGACTTTCCTTAAACTAATTTCCTCTTTTCTGGCTTCAAGTTGTAGGAAATAGGTTAATAGTTAAAAGAGAATTTGCATAATGCTTTTAAATTCTTAATAGCTATAATAATTTTAATCTACTATGGAGTGTTTATAATGTATAGTGAGCTGAAGCATTTAATTGTGTAAAAAGGAGTATTAAGGCACATCTTCTAATCAAAAGAGCATTGGAAATATTAAGTATGACGAGTTTTGTTATTTTTTCCTAATTGCATCCAGACATCCAATTATATTACTTCTTTCGAAGCCCAAATGACCACGAAAATTGAGGTTAAATCTTCACTATCAGAGATATGCTGAAATAAGCTCTATGCAGGTGTTTTATTTAGTATCCTCTCTGGGATTGCATCAGTTGGCTCTGTTGAGACCTGATCCTTCCCCCAGTCAATCAATTAATGTTTTCCCATTCATGTTCCTTCAGCTAGGTTCAGGGCTTCTGTTGTGATTGGTGGGTTTTATTTATTTACTGGAGTACGACAGACAAAAAACACGAGTCCTTATCTTCAGTGTGCTATTTAGGCAGCTATCAATCTCATCAAGAGGTGCAGCAGATCTGACATAAAGGACCTGCAGCTGTCCCGGAACAAAACACACATTGCACATAATAACAGCCCCACGCAGATTTCCCCTCTCAAGTGTCCAGGCCAGATACCACAGCATACAATCTATGCAAATCTCTGAGCAGAGTGTAACATGGCCATTTTTCACAGATTCGATGCAATTCATCTTTTCAAACGCACAATTTTTTTTCTTTTTTTCTGATGATGGTTTCAAGTGGGAAAGTCGTTTCTTTGGTAACTGTATAGAATTTTATTGCAGCTTTGTCAGGAAAGCATCATTTTGATTCAATCTTGCCATATTTGCAAGATGAGGTAAAATTTCATAGCTGTGCAATGAAACCAGCAAGATGGTAAGGAAGAACAAAATTTCTACCATGCCACATGTTTGTGCTGAGTAAGCTTGGGAAGATTCTGCTGTACTGGCTTTCTTTTCAAGTGCCTGTCAGACACTGGAAAAGATGATCTGTTTTGAGACATCTTGGGGTCTTGTAATGTGTGGTGGAGGGTGGGTCAGGCTTTACTCTGGTGACGGGGTGCCCTGCCCCAACACGCCCCAGCCCCACAGTGTCCATCAATCATGGCACACTGGAGTCAACCCACCAGCATCCCCTAACCCAGGCCCTGAGTGGCCAAGACACTAAAGTCCTACCTGGGAGAAAGGCCCAGGATGGGCCAAAAAGGTTTAAGAAGGGTCACCACGGGTAAGCATGTTCTCCTTTAACTCTACCTTCGCCTTGGAGCTTTACATCGCTAGAACCCAGGAGCTGGTAGCTATGTCTATTTTTCTATATCTTTCCTGTCTTTCTTTCTCTCCCTTTCTTCTTTTAACTCTCTTCTTACAAAATGTAACATTGAATGGTTTAAAGGTTTTCTCTGTTCAATGGGCTGAGGCTATGCTGGGATAAGTGATGTTATCTTTTGCCAATGTCCCTTAATTTTCTATAGTTTTCCAGTAAACTTTTGTGTGTTTTTACCTCGTGAGGATATTTGGTTGGGATTACTCAGAGCAAAAGAACCTTCGTTTAGCCCAAAGTTTGGGTCACCAGGGTGTAACAGTACCATAAATTGAGAATAAACTTTCCATTTTATCAGGAATTCTAACATCTAAATAATGTGCTCTAGATTGGAAGAGAAGATTTTTACTTGGCATTTTCTATTAAACAAAAAGTTCTGATATTTTTTGGTAGGTTTTTTTTTCTTAATTTAAGAGTCTTAATTTAAGAGTCAAGTTATTTTAATTTAATTATTTTTATTATTTATCCTTAAAACTTTTACCACATTGAGGCATAAAATATATGTGTCACATCCAAAAATTACCAGAAGGAATATTAACTGTGTTAAATTTGACTGATTTAATCTGATCATCATCTGATTTTGATGCAAAAATAATTTATATTGAAACATAACTTCATAGAAGACTGTGAAAACTAGCTTCAAAATTTTTGACATGAAGGAAACAGCTTTTGATTTTAAACAATCTGTTTATATTTACTCTTTTGAACAACTTGGCATCCTGCTTCTTATTGTCATTGTGCTGATTAATTTTATCCATGTTTCAGAAAAAGTCAATGCATATTGTTGAAGTTTCATATTAATCCACTGTACAAATTCAGAATCTACATCTCTGTGACTTTTTCCCCTGGCTCTGTTCATAATGAAAGATCAATATGCACCTATGGATTTATTTATTAAAAATTATATGCTCTATAATATGAAAGTAATATGATCTATGTTCTGAAGGTAGAATCTGCTATGATCCACCTGGGAAATAATTTATGTAATTAGGGGATGGTAGTCTTGTCTTTTATCACTGCAGGCAAGGCAGGAATTTTTTTCGGAGACAATGATGATGTGTTTTATAGCATTTGATATCAGTAAGTCCCTTAAGGGCTGAACATAAATGCAAATAAATTAGGAGCTTCGTTGCATATTTGCAATTTATGATACAGTGTAGTTTCACCTACCAGGAATACTATAAGGAAAGTAATTCTCTACTAGATCTCTGACACTTGCTTTGAGATTGTAGAGGAAAAAAATTACCCAGGCAAAACAGAGTTCCTGTTTGCTCCAGAAATTTGAAATTTTTACTATTTATGAATGTCAAGTCTGATTACCGTTCTAAGCTTGTTTCTTCTCCCCCTTTCTTGCCATTCTCATTGCACATTTTTGGAAGTAGAGATGATGGGTGCCTGAATACACACACGCCACAGAACTTCCGTTTAAAATCTGTTTGGTGTAACATTCCTTTATCTCACTTATCTGATAAAAATTAAATTGTCTTACATAATAGTATACTGTAGCTTATAGAGCAGAGTGAATTGCTTTAATAATAACTTTGTCATCTGTAGTGACTCAAATGCTTGGCTCAGGGGTGTAAAAAGAATATTTCTCCATGTCTTGACAATATAAACAGTCTTGCATGAGCTTTGCAGGGGCCTTGATGCAAAGTGAATATATTCAGTGATGTTCCTCTGTCCATATGACATTCAGTTCCCTTCTTGCATGCTGCAACCTTGTCTTTGTAGACAAAATCAGCCGAACCTGCAAATCTTTTCATCATTTTGTATGCACTGATGTCATTGTTCAGCAAAGAAACTCACATTTTGTAATACAGAGAAACTGGGGTGCAGGTGAGGGTTCCCAACACCAAACTGAGCGTGTGTGAAGGAACTTAAAGCAGCAGCAACTTCTGCTGGGAATAGCTTTGTAAAATCAGGTCTTCCAGTGTGGATGCTTGGAATTGGAGTATTTTACTGAAGTTATGGCTGAAAAGTTTTGGAGACATCTCTGATGATTTTCTATCTTTATTAAATTTCTACTGTACAAGACTACTAATTTGTTTATTTATTTCCATGAGCATTTTTCTGCATGCCCATCTGTTTGGCCTTTGGAAGGACTATACCAAGAAGTTATAACTTGGAAGTGGTTGACCTGAAACCAGCAGCTGTTTTCTTGGTTTTCCAACCCATCTTGTTGTTTTCTTTTCCCTTGTCTTTTTTCTTTTTTTAAAGACAAAGTACATACTTGTAGAAAACTCAACGTGAAAACTTTAAGGTACCTGTTTGCTGGTACATTTAACTGTCAGATATTCTGAAGGCTTTTAATAAACATACTTCTGCTTGGAGAATAGCCATATCTAGATGGAATGATATTTTCAGGTTCTGAATGGGTAACTCCGAAGTAGCTTATTTTCCTTTCTTCATCCTGCAGCAAGAACAAAAACGCCTTTATGTTTTCTCAAGATGTAACAGAGTTTGAAGTGTTTGATAACTGCATGCTGAAAATCCTCCGTTTCTGGCTTTCCATTGAATCCAAACAGTGTGCCAGTGCCTGGTGCTCCAGATACATGCAAATATATGTGCACCTGTCTGCAGTGGAGCTCTTCACATTGATAGAAATGTTGCTGTTTACTTCAGTGATTGCCCATTGAAATAATGATAGTACGTTTATATTTAGATAGTAGCATCTATTTCAAACGATCCTGAAGAATCTTATCATCGTTAAGACTCTCTGTCAGTCATGAGGAATCCCTAGGGATTTCAGTGCATCGTGTTTGGATTTTATCACAGGAACAGGGATATGGAGATTTCGGGATTTGGGGAATGATGTTTTGAGTCAATTTGCAATCTTCACCACTTTAAAAGGAAAAATCTTTGCTAGTTGTTGAACTTCAACATATTTTTGTTAACAGGACGCAACTTCCGATCAAGGTGGGTGACAAGATAGGTGAAAAATGGACTGGACCAGGGGGCTGAAAGGGCAGTGGTCAGTGGTGCAAGGTACAGTTGGTAGGCGGTTATCAGTGTCATGCCTCAGGATCTCATACTGGGGCCAGGACTATGTCATGTCTTTATTAACAACCTAAAAACCAGGATGGAGTATCCCAGAAGGTTTACAGGTGATACCAGATTGCGGGATGGCTGTACAATGGAAAGCAGGGCTGCTACTCAAAGCAGCTAAATGATGAGAAAGTGGGCTGAAAGCAGAATGACAGATCCAACTGCCAAGTCCTATAGACAGGATGAGGAAGCCCATTTTCAGACCAGGTGGAGGGCCAAACAGCTGGAAAGCAACTTGGCAGAAAAAAATCTCAGAGGTGTCCTCATGTAAAACAAGTTGAAGGGGAATCATCAGTGTGCCCTTGCAGCAGAGAAGGTCAAAGGCATTCTCGTCTGTATTAGGAGGCTGAGGGAGAGGATCCTTCCTCTCTCCTCAACGCTGGATCCAGTGTGGGCTCACCAGTACAAGATAAATAGAGATATGCCAGAGTGAGGCTTGTCTAGAGCCACTGAGATAGTGGGAGACTGCAGCAGGAGGTGTGTGGGGAGAGGCTGTGAGCTGGGGTCCTTCAGCTTGGACAAGAGGAAGAGGCATGTTATTTTTGTGTACACCTGCCTAATGGGGTCATGTGGAGGAGCTGGAGCCTGACTTTCCTCAGAGGAAATCAGTGGAAGGTTTAGAGGCAGTGGGCAATATTTCAGATCATTACCATAAGTTCTCCAAAACAGCCATATACACATTCACTTTACATCTATATATATCTTCCAAAAGTTCTATATTGACAGGATTCAGGACTGTATGTATCCAAGGAAACTACTTCTTTCTCATCAAGTAGAGCTGAAACTGCACTGATATCACAATAATCATAATTGATATCACATAATACATATGCCAAATGAAAGAGTTTTTAAAGTATTTTACACGTGTATATCTAAATTGTATAATTTTATATAAATACCTTAAGTAAAATTATTCTGCATTTAGAAATTATTGTGTTCTTCCATATATTGAATGTTCTTCTGTTTTAAATTAGAGCTTGCTAATCTAAAGCATGAGAATCCTTTTCAATGTCAAGTAATCATTTCTAAATATTTTTTTTCTAGAATGTAAGCGGTGAATTTTTTAACAAACTCAATTCTAAGCTCATCTATCTACATTTGTTCATGGGACAAATGAGGGGAGAAGTAAATACAAAATTATGTTTCTAAAGACAATTCAGATTTTTTCCTTTCTTATACAAATGGAAATCTTTGGTATAAAATCATGCACAAGACTTTTAAAGAGGGAGGAAGAGAGGACAAAAATCTGTGATTACAGCTGTTATGTAATGACCAGCGATTTTTAAAGCTCTTTTTAGACTCTTGCCTTTTTAATGCTGGGAAAAAAGTATTTGCCAGATCCAAGAAATATTTTTTTAGTTGAACTAAATACTTTTAAAGAAGTTAATAGCCATGATTGTCTTAGCAGTAGAGCTACAAGCCAGTTACTGCACCTGATGTTTCCTCTAACTCACAGGTACCACTACAGAGAACAGAGTGTGTGTGCCAGACTAGCTCCCTCCTCCATGGCCTCAAAGGTGACAGTCCATCCTGCCTCCACAAGGAAAAGGACAGGAGAAAGCAAGGGTGGGATACACAGGGCATGTTCATTTTCTACATCCTAACCATTCATCTTCTGTGTTGAGCAGGAGAGCAAAGGGTGCCTAAGTTAATAAAGTGGTGTTAAAATCTTACAGTGAATTTCATGTAAGAAGATTGCGGTGGTATTTTGCTTCAAATAATTTACAGAGGAAAAATGCCATTTCTTTGTACTTCAAAGAATAATTTCCTTTTGATGCTTTAACTCGTAGCACCTTTTGGCCTTTTGTTTTAAATTGCAACATTCCTTTTTCAGGCTTTTTCTCTGTCTTAGGCCTTATTTTGGAAATGGCAATACTTCTAGAGAAAATACACATTTTATTACTGCTCCAACGTCCAAACTCCAAGGAACAGAGCACATCTCTTTTCCTATAGGACAATATGTATTTTCCTGTATAGGACAAAGTAATGATTTCTTAGACGCATATTAACAGAGCTGAGTGAAAACTAGAAAATATATCAATAAACTGTTGATAAATGTAAAAATGAGTGGCTTAGCTGCTCCTTTACCCCTCTTCTGGCTTTTAGCAGGGAGCAGCTGACCATTACTGTGAGTTCTGCAGAAGAAGCAGAAATATGCTCAGTACTCTGTGAAATATTCTCTAAACTATGCCTCTGAAATCAGAGTATTTTAAATTCACAGATTTAAGTCCTTATACCACAAGCATTTTGGATGGGAGGAATTGTTCCGTTCCTTAAAATGCATGTAAGATATCTGAAAGGGGACTGCTTTAAAAACCTACAATAAACATCTTTCTGCTTTCTTTGCACCTTGGACTGTGATATCTCTGATATTATGAAGTGCATAAAGAATGCTGAGAGAAAATAAGATATAATATAACTAACATTAGAGTAGCCTATTTAAAAAAAAAAAAAGCCACCAGGAAAGCATGTAGGTGCTCAGAAAAAACACAAACCAAACCAACCCAAAAAGTTAGAAAATACAAGCCCACTTACACAACATTCATAATCTTTCCTTACTATATTTAGATAGGTAGTTCCTTTTAAGTAGTTTCCTTTTCATAGCAAACTCAGAGTTTTGTTGACTAAATTCATAGCTCTCCTATGAATACATCCATTCATTCAAAGAACAAAAACTACTCAGTGATTCTCACATCACTCAGATGCCATTAAAATTTGTCCCATAGGCGTTTTATGAGGAAGTAGTGAGGAAGCCATGAAAACACAGTGGCACAAAAAGCACCAATTACATGTTTATGCCTTCAGCATTTGTCTGGCAAAGCCAATTCCAAGATCAAGGAGATTCCTAGAATAGGCTGCAATCTTCTGGCATGGAAGCAGAACCCAGAGGGTTTTCCAGTGTCTTTTCATTCCATCAAGAGACTGGGCATTTTTTCCTACTGTGTTCAACTTGTAGAGGAGAAACATCATGCTGGCTGTTGAGGGACCAAATTGACTCTTCAGGAGTGTGATGCTGTTGTAGCTAAGAAAACCTACCATTTATTTACAAGGTTGGACCATGGTGTACAAACTTAAATGATAAATAAACCCCTGAGTTCTCATAAGTGGTGGGGATGGTGTTTGGCCAGTGTAGGAGATGCTAAGCTTTATTAAACAACTGTATAGCAAAGGAAAGGGTTAATCTAAGTGACACTTTTTGGATAAATATCCAATACTAAATATGTTCCTTAATGTCTGTTAAAAAGAAACTGTATCACTCATTTTGCAGCAGTCCTCACCACTGGTGGTCAGTAAATCCCTCCCATGTATTTTTGTCTTTCTCTATAAGGGCTTCTCAGAGATTTTTGTCTTGGTTGAACACCAATTCGGTATTTCTGTACTCCCTTCTGAAAGTGTATGACATGATCCATATATCTAAGCCTTGTACAGGCTAATTAAATAAAAATTTTATTGGTCCTTACAATCCACAATAAAGATCTGCCATATACAACCATCATTATGTCTGAGTATTTCATCGAGACAGAGATCTTCAATCATGACCAAAAGTTTTTCTGCTTAAGAGGTGGGGAGAGCAGCACAGTGTTTGAAGCTGGATACCTAAGTAATTGCTGCATGGAACAGGGATCTAAATTTGCTGCAGATTCTTTGTGTGCTGTTGTGACATTCCATCAAGAGTCATGAATGCTCATAGAAAAATAGCAAAGTGTCTTTTATACTGCACAGGCTATCAGTGTACTGAGAGATAATTTTGGGAAAACTAAGCCTGAGAAGAAACACAACATAAAAGCTGGACCACCTGTTGGGGAAAGCTGCCTAGCATTCAGAGGTCTTTCCAGGGCTTTCACAGTTATCATGCAGTCAACATTTACATTGCTATTAGAAGAATCCCTTTGTAGACTCCTTCAGCTTTTCAATGTGGTGCAACTGTGTTGAGTAGGTGAGGGGCTTTTTCATTTTGAGAGTGTGTGAATGTGCACGCCTGATGAAATAAATTTGGTATGCCAGTTCTAGGGTGCCTATTCATTAGTGTCTTCCTGCTGTTCACATTTTATTAATGAAGCAAACCATCACCCCCCTACCAGCAGACACTTAATTCCTTCCCAGAATCCATCTGCTTTCCATGGTCTTTTGAAACTAGCTTTTTATGGAGTCAGCTTTAACAATGTCTTACTGTCATGAGTCAATTAAATACCAAATATTGTTATTTCACAGCTACAGCTCCTTTAAAGTGTCTCTTAGCTGTGATTAATTCTAAGATGATTTCTGGGGAGGGTTGGACAACCAAGTCCCTAGTTTAAAAGAAATTTATTCTCAGAGGAGATCATGGAATAAAGGTGGAATATGAACTCAAAATGGGAAAATTAAGAGTATGATCGTGGAACTCTCACTTCGTCAGACTCTGCTTAGACAAGTAATCACACTGGCTGCTTATTACGGGGTGCATAATATTCTAAGGATAGTTTTTAAGTCTCATGATGAATGTTTCAATCTTAATCAGAGAACGCACATTTGCATCTAAGATTTTATGATTTGCTACAGACTTAATAAAGAATGACTATACACATACAATTACTTAAGGTGCAATAGAGAACAAGAATATTACAATAGTATTTTGAAAATATCCATGACTCTTTCAAGTACTGAAATAAATTATGTTCAGAGTCAGTTTGTCTTCTAATGACATTCTATTATGTCAGTTATAAAAATATATATTTAAAAAACTTTCTGTATCTCCAATTGTAAGTAAAGTTCTTGACAAATTTAAACTTTACTTTTTATATCTTTAGTTGACCAGTTTAAAAATCACTTTTTATGTGTTCAATATTATGAGTGTATAAAACATATATTCTAAGCCTTTATTAAATATTAAAAAGTGTCACTTATATGACCTCCCTACTTCTAAAGGTCACTTTTATGCTTCAGGTTGGTGTCGCTACTGAGGTAATAATAACACTTTAATGTATAGATGGGCATCTCTGAAGAACTGGTGGCAGAAAGTTTAACAGAAGGGATGTGGTGGGACCTAAAAACCAGTAGGGTTTGCATTTTGTGTGTGCTGAATGCCCAACTTTATCTTCCAGCTCAACATCTGCTGCTGAAGTTTGGGGAATACATAAAAAGATTTGCAGTTCACCTCTAACTTTTAGATATAAATTATTGATTTAACCACTGAGATTCAGTTTATCGCTCTCCTGTGTTTGCACTGTCTGGGATTTTTTTAAGTTAAGACAACTCAATCCGTGGCACTTTACATAGCGGGTAATAAATTGTAAACTGTATCTAAACTGAAATGTGGTGACCCATAACTAAAGAGAAAAAAAGTCTGTATTCAGTAACCACTGCATGTGTTTAACTAATGCTTGGATGGAGACTGCTCCATCTTCCTGCTTGATCTGAGACTCGTGGCATTTGAGATCCATGAAATACACGGTGCAGATGTAACTCACAGCTCTTGATAAAGGGTGAAGATATTTGAGTGATGAGGTTGAATGTACAATTATGTTATTGCCAGAGAATTAGGCAAAATTCTCTTACCTGGACTAGTCGGTGTGTTTATATCTGGACCAGACAGTGGTGGAGGTTTTGGGGTTTGCTCTGGGGTTTGTTTCCATAGTCACTCCCGATACCTGCCTCACAAACCATAGTAGATGTCTGCCAGTCTCAGCAAGGAACTGCAGTTTGGAAATGCTAAGCATAAAAAAACCAAACATGATTTTTCTTTCTGGAGGTAATTCTGTCAGAAAAAGTGAATGTTTCTCAATTAGATAAAAGGGGGAGATGATAATTGCTTCCGGTTTTATTGTAAGAAACTATACATCACCTATCAATTTTATACATTGTTTATATTATACATATATGTGTATATACGTATGCATTTTTTTATAAATAAGAAACAACACACTCCTTTTTTTTTTTTCTTTTTAACATCAAAAACTAACATCAGGTGTTAGTCAGGATTCTGCTTGTAGTAAAAACAGACTGTCTTTGAGCTATTTAGTGGAATGACAGGGACGCATTTTTCAAGTGAGCTTTTTTTTGCTAGCATATGGCTAAACACTCTTTTTGTTACCTTATGTAATTCTGTAAAGCTATAGCTAGAATGTTAGAAAGGAGAATATATTAACTCCATGTCGAGATCCATAAACAGTACTGCAAAGTCACCATATGCTGTCCTGGTGTAGGTAATACTTGTGTTTGTCTAAGCCATTAAGTTTAAAAGTGCTTAAGAACAGAATATGAGCCATGACCCCTGATACAAATATTTATATTCTGGTATTACATTCTATAAATGCAGGGGTTTGTAAGTAGCAAATATATAACCAACATCTTGAGGTAAGCTGGAGGATTTATCACTATGGGAAAAAATAATTTAATCTCCATAAACATTTACATACAAATCCTGCATATAGATAGGGAAATAATGGATAGTCTTAAGCAAAGGAAATGTAGGACTTGGAAATAGAGAGAGATGTTTTGGTATGTGCCTAGAGTCTAACATAAACACATTTCACTGTACTTAAAGTAGTCCCTGTTTTTTAATGTGCTTTTTTATGTACTGTGAAGGTCTAACAATATACCAGGCTTCATATTATGATAACAAGAATGAGGATTGGTCATATTTTTGATCCGATGACCATACAAGCCAGAAATACAGATTTTTTTCTCTCCTTCTGTTATTTTTTTGTTCAACACAACTCTAAGAATATGCGCTGCTTAAAACAGCCTAGTCCAGATAAAACTTCAATGCCCAGCTGCACCATATATCCATACTTTATTTCAAAACCAAGTCTGTTTATTAATCAGCTGCTAACTAATGAAATTTAAAAAAAGAAATTTCTAGTCTCCCATTGGATTGAAATAAGAACTCTGAACATTTTACTTGTTTGAAAAAGTTCAGTTTTTAAGCAGTGAGTTAAGTCATTTTAATGTCACATGTTTCAATTTCGTAAGGAAAATATTTACTTTTAAGAATAGGAGGCAATATGCTGGAATATAAAATAGCAAACATCATGTTGTAATCAATACCTGGAGGTGACTGTTGCAACTTTAGTCATAACAATGACATTCTCAAAATTATGTGTTCCTTGTACTGCAAGTCGCATATAGCATAGTCTCCTCGACAAATTCATTAAGACCCTCATATTCCTTCAAACATTTTTTATATTATGAATCCACATTTTTTGACAGGTGTATTAATTCAGTTTAGTGGTGAAATACATAAACATTTTAATTTCTAAATACTGGTTCATCCTCCAGTTGAGAGTAAATGAATCTAAAAAATTTGCAAGTGGAGTAACTGAAAACTTTGGCCTTGCTGTTAGTCTTTGGCTAATGCTACCTTATTGTCTTTTGAGATACTGCAAATTTTCCCCAGGTTCCCATCTTTCTTTTGAGAAGAGCCTTCTTTACACTTATGAGAATGAATGTGATATTTATTCCATGGGTATTTTATGGAGAGCTATCAGGCAGGTAGTAATTTGTGTGATGACTCGTGTGTTGCGGCTGAATAGACTGAACATTTATTTCTGTTTGTGCTGCTGAGGTATGAAAATAATCTTTAAAAAAACCCCAAAAAACAAACAAGTTTTTATTGTTCAAATCACAGTAAGGCTGTTTACTTTATAACAACGTGCTCTACAAAAATTGTAACTTCAAATGTAAACATGATTCCTAGTGCCCCCTGCCATGTACGCAAACAAGCCACCTAATCATCAACCTCAAATTGCATTTTAACCATAGCAACCTGAATACTTACCCTCTTAAACTCTTCATTAATGAAAATACCGGGAGAATTCTTTGCATCTAGAAGATTAGAGTAATTTAGAAATATTTGGTATTTCAATTTCAAGCTTCTAACCTCTGGGACATCATTCATTTTGGCCATTCAGCTTGTTTTATTTTTGTTTTTATTCTATATATTTCTGCATTGGTTATAATTTGCCTTTCTAATCTCTGGGCAGAACCTAAGTCTAAACAATTTTTAATGGATTCTTTTAAACGTTCTATGCTTTCGGTAATTTGGTTGTTAGTGAGATTTTATGTCTACAACTACATGAAGTGGAAATCTAAAATAAAATAAAATACAATCATACAAAATGAGAAACAGCCAAAATGTTATTTTTGTTTTAGTACTTATTAGTCCTGCTTGCTGAAGAAAAAGACTAACTCTACGTTTTTGTCTTTTGCCTTCCCACATGCACATCTTTAGTGGCTTGCTTGAAAAATGGGGCCTCATGCTCAGGACGATATGCCAAGAGCACAGATATAGTAGTACAAAGCATTTGGCAGCAGTACCAGTTTTATCATCTCCCACATCCCATGATCTGCCCTTAACACTTGCATCAGCAGCATACCATTTAAAAACAAGGAAAAGTAATCTGCTGTCCTCTCTTCCTCCAAATCCTCAAAGCAGTAACACAACAGCTCAGCTTAGCTATTGGAAGGGAAATATTTGACAACACTTGCAGATGATTCCGCTGTGTTCTGAAGAAGACCTTATCATAGAATCACAGAACCATTTAAGTTGGAAAAGTCTTCTAAGATCATTGTCCACCACTAAAACGTGTCCCTAAGTGCCACATTCTACATGGCTTTTAAATACCTCCAGGGATGGTGACTCAACGGCTTCCCCAGGCAGCCTGTTCCAATGCCTGACCATTGTCTCAGCTCAAGCCTTCCCTTATTTGAAAATGAAAATAAGAAAGGTGTATTAGATATTAGAGAAAGGTTAATCACCTAGTGAGAGAACCAGAGGTCAGATCATAGATTCCACTGTTGTTCTATTTGTAGTGCTCCTGACATTGCAAAAGCCTGAAGAGATAATCATGTTCCTGTTTCCTTGGTTTAGGGAAAATTAAATTCCTGCTCTGTATTTTTCTCAGGTAACATATTTTTTCTTTGAGGAAGTTTAGAGTTTTGCAGGTCCAAATTTTTTGTCTCTTTAGTGTTATGTCTTCATATTACTTTTGATAATCGTGAATATAAAAATACATTTTTTCCTATGCTTGTATATCTGAATGGGAACAACTCATGAAAAGAACTCTTTCTTGACTGAAAGAAGCTATGAATGGAAAATATTTTTTCATGTTTCATATGAGGTACAGGATTACGAAATCCCAAATTTCCTTCACCAGCCTTAGTTTGGACTTTTGACACTGAACAGAGGCATGTCCTCCCTTCAGGTTATCTTTTCAAACAGGCAGAACCTTAAGTGGAGTTGCTGCTAGGTACTCAAAAATTTTTTAGTTCTTTTTATTGAGAAGACAGGTTAACTGCCATATTTGTGCTGAGCTCTGTAGAGAGGAACTGCTGATATTGAAGGTCATCAGTCCAATGCCCTATTGAACTGTCCAGTCTGGATGGAAAGGGGACAAGGGGAAGCCCGGTTGGTCAGCGCCTGGCAGTGAGGAGCTTGTGCTACATTCTGCATCACATGACCAGCTCACACTCATCTCACTGGTGTGTGCTTTCCTGAACAAGGCATGAACAAAGCTATGAAGATGGATTGCCTTGTAGCTTTCTTATGAGAGATGAAATTGATAGCAGCTAAAATGTGAAGAGAGTCTAATCAGAGTGGAATGATGTATCAGGGGAAACTGTGACAAGAAAGCAAATACATGTGAAGAAAAGAAATGAAAGTTACATTTCGAAGGCTAAAGCAAAGTGAGAAGATGATACTTAGTCAGTCTTCCTATTAATTTTTCATCACATTTTAAGAAAGAAAGCAGTGTCACTGTTGTTTGGGTTTAGAACCAGGAATCTTGTGATATCTGTCATGCCATGGATGATACATGGATTGGATGGAGGCTCTGTCCTTGGGAATGATGATAATTTTCCTATTTTTTCTATCTTATATTGCAACTTCTGCCTCTCATGATTTTGAAAGCAACCCCATTGCTCAGGAAAGAAAATGAAGCAAGAATGGAATTGCACAGGCCTCATTCCTCTGCAGTGTACAAAGGCATATGTTATGCTGATGTTTCACAAACATCTGTACATGACTGGAGAAGCCAGCAGACTGTGGTGTGTACAAAAACAAGTGAAAAGCATTCCCAGCTGAGTGGCAGTGCAGAGGTTTTTACACAACTCAGGAAGTAGCTCAAAGCTTTTCTTGAAAAAAATCCAATTTAATGTTAAAGCTTTCGTTGCATTCTTATATGTGGCTTATTCATGGAGCGCTTTCCAATGCCAAAATAAGTATCTCTGCACAGTATCTCTTCTAAGAATCTGAAAATTGTATAGAGATATATATATAATATATAAAGTAAAAAATTAGTCCAGTTTAATGCTGGCCACAATAAGATACACCTAAACTAAATCCACCTTCAAAACATGACCATTTCCTATTGTCAGAGGTGTTATTTCTCTTATGTTTTAACATATACTTTTATCACAAAAAAACCCAGAAGATTTAATATCAAGATATTTGAAAAGAGTTATACAAGTATTAATGGTTCCCCTGAATTTGTTAAACTTACTACTTGTTAGAGGGAATTATGATGAATAAGATGTATAACGCTTAATAATTTCTGAGAGAAGACATGATTTTAACTTCACTGTCTTTTATTCTAAGAAAGTGCTCATTAGTTGTAGCAGTAGAGTTTTGAAAGCTTTATGCATTATAAAAAAAAAGTATTAGCTTCTGTCCAGATTCATAATAATGCCTGATGCAGCAAAAAAATAGGTTATAAGGCTGGAAAAACCAGTACCCATCAACTCAACAGGAAAAACATAGATGTAATAGCTCAAAACATTGATTCATTATCTCCCAAATCTGTAGATAATTTGCACTGCATAACAATAATTTGAATACCAGCCCTGGAGATCATCATAGTTTAAATGCGTGAGAAGAATTCCCAGTTTCCTGAGGAAATCTTGATCCTGATAAACAGAAAAATTTTATCCTATGTCTCAGTTTGTCTTCTTACCTGCACTCCCATACACATATCTAAACCCAACTCTGGCGAGAGTTTAGAGATTAGCTGGTGCAAATGAGGGGCAAACGTTGCCTGACGCATTTAATCAGAAAAACATTGGCTTTCAGATTCACCCAAGGGTGATGTGTGCTACATTCCTGGCCAGTGTGACATTGCACATATTTTTGCATGCCAGCTTGCATCAGGCTGCCATGGAGAGCAAACAAGTGAAATAACAAGTCCCCCTGGCATGCTGTGGTATAAAATCTGTGACCCAGATACTCCTAGCTCTGCACATAGGAGAGTTCAGAGCTAGAGGGGTGAAAAGATAGATTTTATGCTGCTGGAACCTGGTCTGCTTAAGCCAAGTCCTCAGGGAAAATACCAGGAGCTTGCTTGTACTGGGATACAGGAACTAGCAATCACGAGACCACTGGAAATTCCTGGCCACTTCTTTTTGCGTGGGACCAGGGCCCCTTTCCCAACAGTGTACCTGTGTGAAATGGTGACCTCTGAGAGTAACTGCATCGGCTTTGAGACTGTGGGGACACACAACCTAAGGCAACATTTCTAAACTCCAGGAAAACATGGAGGAAAAAAAAACATGTGGGATTGACCTTCTCCAGTGGAGTGCCAGGACACAAGGAACGTGTTGGAGAAAAGTGGTTACATTCATTCTCATAAGCCAGTAATTTTTTGAGACTGGGGCATTTTTCCATCTAATTTCTCATCAATTACTCTCTAAGTTGTCCCAAAATAAAGCCTAAGGGCTGGCAGTCTCATCCCTCTTAATGATGTCAACAAAATACTGTACCTGTGCATTATCTTTTCCTTCAGGGAAAAATATGAGAAACCCAGAGAGGCCAAACTAGGCTCTGGACTGTCCTTGGCAGGAGGGATTGACGTCCTTTGTGTTGTGGGCGTTTGTGTATTTTCATCAATATTAAGGTCCTGATTCAGGACGGTAGGGAAACCTTTCCATCACTTTCAGCACAAGTGGATGTCTGATTTTGCAGTGAATGACCTCAGTTCAAATACTGCTCTGAGGTACTGGAGAGCATCTGCTACCTCTTTGTATTCTCAGATGGAATAATCTCTAATACCCAAAGCAATGTTTCTGCTTAAAGTGTCTGGCAGTTCAGCAGTGAGCTGTAGTTTAACCTTTAGATTTGAGGCAGCCTGTGTGACTCTCCTTTAATAAATATTTAATATACGTAGCATATTCAGAGAGTTTTGGTAAGCAAGGCCATGGGCTCTGCCAGCATAGCCAAGGCGTTACCACAGGAAGGGGGAGATGTGAGATTATGTCATTATGAGAAGTGCGTTGTAGTTAAACCTTCTGGATTGTGTGGGTGGACAATAAGCTCCAGGATTCTCACTGTAAATAGAACATACTCTATTTGTCTAAGCCTTCAAATATCTGAGACTACAGGTGATTTCAGTTACAATGTAAGGAAAATGAAAGCTGTACCTCACAGGTCATTCTACACCTCTGCATACTGGATTTAAGAAAAAAGAACCAGCCTCTAAAAGAAGTTATTCTGAATTGTCCTTGACAATTGTCAAAGACTAATTATTCTGCTAATGTTGTGTGACTTACTCAAAGGCTATTTTTACCATGAAATTTTTCTCTTGATGAGAATGCTTCATTCTGCTTCAGTAGTTAGTGGTATGTCCTTGAAACACAGGTCCTAGGTTCTGAATTTACCAAGGGCTTTCTAAAATGCAGACCAGTTTACTTTGTAACTGAACTGATTATCTGTCTTTCTGTCCCATGGCATTCAACAAAAGTAAGTTTTCATAAGCAAATGCAGAAAATAACCACAGTGTCTCAATTTGAATCCATATGTGCTTATAAATACGTGAACATATACAAAATAATAATATTGTATGAATTTGAAAATATCTAGATCCTCTGTACAACATATCAGAACACAAACATTCATTAGTAGGTCCAAATATAATTATACTAGATCATGTTGTTCCTTTCTTCTCTTTTTATTAAGTGTCAGGGATTTTTTCTGAAGGTATTAGTATGATGTCTCAGTGTCAACAAGCACTCTTTGAATGGTGCAATCAGGCAAAAGCTCTGCTGATTTCATGCAAAACATGTTGATTCTCACCATCAGTAGTCTATTTATAATTTACTTTTCTACCGTGGACATTTTGTAAGGCACACAGAACTTTCTGGATGATAGTGAATATTCATATATTTAGAATAGGGATTAAAAATTCTAGGAATGTTTTAGGAGCAATTTCTGAACAGACACCATGGTTTCTAAGGAAGAACTCTCTCTTGTGTTTGCAGTACTGCTTACAGTACTGGGGAAAAGCAGATCCACAGTGCATGTAAGACAAACTTGTTTTCTGTGCTCTAATACCGGATGAGGATTCCTAGACAAGCCTCTTCTCCTAATCCTGTTGAAGTCCCATGAACTTTCTGAATATGTTTTCTATTACTTTCAAAATCTTACTTATGTTTCTTTGTGTACGTGGGGATGGGTGAAGGGAGGGATTTTGGAAGAGTACATAGTTTATCTCTATCCAATAATTTTTTAAGAAAGACCTTAAGTAGGAAATAGTAGTTGATCCAAAAATTCTGAGTCGAAGTAATTTATTTCTTTGGTGCATCCAGGCAATATTTTTCTTCAGGCTTGTTCCTTCCTACCCATATTCAGCTATGAATAAAAATTTCTAAAACACTTAAAACTGCAGGATAGAAAGAGTATGGTGAGGAAAGGTGACACTGGCATTGATGATATTATTACAGTGCTAATACAAGACCCCTAGATCAAGAATTTGTCATATCCCTTTTGAAGCTGTACAATAAATCAGCCTCACTCTGGAGATGTTTGAAAGGGTGTAAGCAAGGATGTTGTACACAAATTCCTGGGGGATACTTACCAACCTCTTCTCTAAAGCCATCAATCACTTCAGCTGGGCCAAATTGACAGTTTCTGGAGGTCACTTGGTTAGTAAGACAGAAATAACCCTTTCCACCACATCATACTTTCCAGTCATTAACACCCATATCAGATTCCCAGCTACTAATTCTTATCTTTAGGAAAACATCCTTAAAGAGTTGTACATCATCATGAAAGTGGAAATTATAAATGGAGGCTTGAAAGTTTGGAATGAAAAAGAAGGATGAATTTCTGTAGCTTGCCATACTTCATTGTAATTGAACCAGTAATTACACTATTACAATAATATTTTTATTGTAATATGTTTATAATGATATACTAAGTTAGAAAGGGTGATGTTAAATGTTCGGTTAAGACTTTGCTCACATTAGACCTGTTTTGGAAGCCTAAAGATTGTTTTGCAGGAGGCCATGTGTGAATTAAGACACTTCAGTGGGGAAATGCAATATGAGTATTGACATATAAAACAGTGGATTTATGGGCCTGTAGTTAAGATAAGCATTATTAAACCCCTCACATTCTGCAGTTCAGATAAACAGAGCAATTCTTGTGTTATCTGTTGCAGATAAGCAGGTCTCTGAGAAATGTATTGTTGCAATCATCTGTACTCCATAGCTTCCAGATAGATCTGTCCATTTGGCACTGAACCGTGTAATGCAGTCTGTGGATCTAGAGAGCATGTGAAACTGAGTCAGAGTTCTAAAATCTTTCCCACTTTGTCTTAGCGTGGGTCAGCATTTCTTTTAGCACTGCAGTCTGATCAAAATGTTCATCGGTTAGTGGGATTACTTAGCTCTGTCAGGGTTAATGTCTCTGTTTTTAAAGGCTTGTTTTCTGAGGTAGACTGTAGATTAATGTCGTGGCTTCGCACACCACCTAATCTTTAAAGGTAATGATTTTCAATTGAACTCTTACTTTACAAAAACTTCTGTAAGGGAATTCTCTGTTTTATTATAAGGTGGACCCTAAGAGTCTCATGAAACTGTATCTTAGATTTTCTTACAAATCATATTCTGTAAGCCAGTCTCTGCTCTACCCTCTCGAAAAGGTACATTTTGTTCCTGCACATCCTCCTATGCCTGGAAAAAGTGGAAAATCTGTATTTCAAATAGAAGGAGTTCTTTATATCAGTCTTCCTGTCCTGAGCAACCTAGAAAGACATGGCTTAAGGTAAAAAAGCAAACATCTGTACTTGAGATCAAAAATTTGGGGAGTATCTGTGCTTCCTTTACAAAACCACAAGTACTAGATATACAGTTAAAGCTAGCCTTAGTAAAAGTGAAAGCCTTATGCTAAAAACGCAGTTCTAACTTGCTGGTGCCCAACTTGCAATCTATTTAGATGGGTGGAAAGACTGTGACTGACTTAATTATGAAGCTTTAAAAATGAACTATTATTTAATCACAACATCCTAGAAGGAAAAAAAAAAAAGAATTAAGGGAAGATGTTGAAATTATTTTTTAAGGTGATGTAAAAGGCTTATCAGCTAGGTGACATCTGTGAGGAAGACTTAAAATTGTTAGTCTGGTAGTTTATGTTGTTTATTTTTTAATTTCTAATCAACTTCAGTCTTTTAGAATTTCATACAATAAAAGTCCAGCCATAGATCTCCAAAATAACTTTTGGTTTGCTGTTGTGTTCACACTGACTATCTTCAAGTATTATTGTATATTATCCAAAACATAAATTTGGTTGAAGAGTTATAAACCTTGCTTTATGTAGCACATAAACCACCAGCTTTCTTCCCGGTGGTTGGCAACACACCTGAGTACAGATAGCCATCAATATCAATAAACTGCTGCAATAGGTATGTAGAAGGCACTGGCATTTCTAAATAGTAATTTAGCTTTCCTTTCCTTAATCCACACAAGAGAGTCCTTCTCTCTTACTCAGGTAGCGGGGAAGGCTGCAGGCTGTGAGTAGGATTGATGAAATTTCCCATGTGTCTTCTGTTCCAAGAGCTGCTTCTTATTTATTGCAGTGAACCTGGGTATGAAGAAGCCATGTGGAGTGTGCTGTGAGGGTACTGATGAAAGGTGGTCAGACAGTTGGGATGGTAAATAATGTTTACATTTGCAACAAAGATGTGCATTTCTTAATTGGAGCCTAAACATTACAGCATTTATGTGGAGATTAATTCACAAAAAAAGAGATTACTGTAAAGCTCTGGAAGTTCAGCACTTACTTGTCGCATTATCACCATACCTCCACTTCCTCAAATGCAGGATAAGGAGTATCTGAAACTAAAAATTGAAAAGCATCTAGAAGGACTTTAAATTGCTGTCAGTACTGGCATCTACTCAGAGGAAACCATTGTAGTTTCACTTTTCAATGAAATGTTTCAATTCATACTCAGACCTATTTATACAGGAAGGAAAAAAATAGTTTAAGAAGCACAAACTGTGTATGTTTATATATATACAAAAGGATAAGGATGATGTTATATGTTTTAATTACCTAAACTGAGAACAAAGCTGTGTGTTATCAGTTTTACTGATACAAATTAATTGAAGTAAATGAAACCACAGTTGTCTGGAAGAGGCCATTTTCCATCTCAATAAGAATTTTCTACAGATGGTTCAAGAAGGAATACAGTTTAATTCATAGATAGAATAAAAAAATTTTAGGGATCAAGTTAGCAATCCCTTTACTGCAGAGTTGAGGATGTTCTGCCCTGTCGATAGAGGTTCAAAGAAAATCTCAGGACTGGTGATACTCATGCAACTTTGTTCTAAGTTTGCTACATATCCTTTTACCGTGCTTCTCCTCTCCTTTGAAGTCTCAGTCTAGTCTTTTACTTTCAATTTTACAGCCTTTAGTAGAAAAAGTACCCTAGACTTAGTGGATAAGCCATACAGTCATTCAATGTAGATATTAGCACTGGTTTTAATATTGTTTGGTAATATATAGCCCTGCAAACCTATAGAAATCCTGGAAATTATCCTGATTTCTTTCTCCTCTTCCCTACCACTCCTTGAACTATACTTTGTGAAATGTGAAAACTGTGTGAAATGTGTTGATTTGAACTTCCCTGTGCTAGCTTAGTAAACTTAACTTAGATATGTTAATCAGAAACAAGAGTGTACACTAAGGTTTCACTCCCGTAGCTTTGAATTGTTGTCAAGTCGCTCAGCTGGAATATCCAATGTATAAAACAAAGTGGTAACTGCAGTAGGAACCTATAGAAAAAAATGGGTCAATGTTCCTCAAGAAAACAGGACCTGAATCAGGCTTTCTTGAAATCATTTGAAGTTTTGCAATTATTTTATAAAAACGTGGTTGAGGTTGTGTGTAACTTGGAACAGACTTTAAAATACTGTGACAGTACAGCAGTGGTAACTGGTAATCTTTCCCCCTTCCTCACAGCATTCTGATTATTTCTTTATCTGGTTTTGATTTTTCGCTCCATTTTTAATGTAGCAAGAGCATTACATTTCAGTCAATTCAAGAGTATGTATTTTGTTTCCTTCTAATGGTTTCTCATATCTTTCCAATGCACAGTAGCTATATGATATCTCTTAATTGCTCGAGGTCACAGACATACAATACCAAGACAGACAGGCAGAACTTCACATTAAAAATCTGAATTGCACACGTCCACATGAAATAGTCTAGAAAAGACAGATCTTATTTCTAAGGTGCGTCAGAGCTGTCCTCTACCTCCTCTTTGTTCTGTTAAGGCTTTTATATGTTGATAATGCAGAGATGCTGAAAAAACAGGAAGAGATCAAATAATTTCATAGTCACAATTCACCATTTCTTTCAAACTTTCATATTCTGCAGATGCAAAAATGGGCTTAACTCCTGTTTTACATATGGGGTCATGTTTAATGTTCAGTAAAATGAATAAGAGGCTTCATATTAGTTTCAACACACATTGGATCAGATTATCAGACGTTTGACATTGACATTCAAAATAGCATATATGTGATTTCACGCTAGAATAAAATTATGAATATTGTCATACATTCTGCCAGAAAAAATAGGAAAAACAAAAAAAAACCCGAAGCAGCAGACATGCTTTTGTAATGCACATACAATTTTAAATGCTACAAATTACGACAACCTTGAAGGTTGTGCTTTTGGAGATAATTAATATGTTCAGGGAAATGCTAAACTTCAAAAGCAGCGTATTTTCGGGGAAAATAATTAGTATGTGTACGCCTCATATACCGCAGTATTGTCTTATACAAGAATATCTCAAAACATTAAATAAGTAACTTACAGAAGATTAAACATTCCAATTATTGGAATTTTGGGTTGCACTCAGTGATGTTCTGTTTATTTTGCATATGTCTTATGGAGAGCTCAAGGTCTTATAAGGAGAAGAAAACTTTGAATCATAAGTTATCACCACCAGAAAGATGTATTTATTCCTTTGGTGTTTAAAAACATCAAAGATTTCCTTTTGCAGTGACATACTATAATGATGTCAAGATCTTAAAAAAAGACCACATATTAACGAGCCAGAAAGCTGGTTCAATGGATGAACTGTTGATAAAATGTCATTCTCACACAGCAAGTAATTTTTCTTAAGATATTAAGAGGCACTAATGCCTGAGGTGTTTGCTCATGTAGACATAACTCTAAAAAGATCTGAAACACTACAAGTTTTTTATTGCTAATCTGTGAAACATGAGAAGTGACCAGCTCATTAATTACTGTAATTCACTGTCTGCACTCAAGAATTATGACAGGTTTTTAGATTCAAAAATATTTTGGGTAAATGCAACTTGATCTATTAAAAGCCTTTAAAATGAACAATTCTCTTAAAAAAAAAAAAACATATTACAACCTGCTCGCTTTGATGGACACAGTACTGTATATAATGAGCCTTTAAAAATATTCTTTATCCAGCAATGTCTAAAGGGGCTCACTTTAAGAAGTAGCCCACTATTGAAGAAAGTTGGCAAATGAATGAAGTCTGAAGTAGCAATGATTTGTATTTTGATCTCTACTAACGTTTGCAAAGGCAAGGAATCCCTTTAGAAATAGTGGAGGAGGAAATGAGAATAGGTGATTTAGAAGCAGGTTTGGTCTGAGGTAAGACATTCATGGAAAGATTAATTTGAAGGAGTGGAGAGGCTTGATAGGTGGGGTTTTTTTGAATTAACAGTATTTTCCTCATTTGCTGCCTACTGGGAATACTACTGGGAAGGGGCTGCTCTTCCACAGGGAAGCTCTTCCGCGTCCACCAGACCCTGACCAAACATCACTTCTGCAACCTCTGAGTTGTTTTCCTCTTGCACTGAGCAAGGATTGCAGGGTTTCATACACCAGTACCGTGCCCAGAACCACCCCACACAAGAGATGAAAATGCAGGTGTCTGTGCGGTACCTCTCAGCAAAGAAGGATCCCCAGCAGCTAAAAAGTATTTGAGCTGACACTGTTAAAAAAAGTAAGCCTATCACTGTGTTTTGTCAGTTCTTGACCTAGTTTCAAGTCTAAAACAAATGCTTGTTTTAGGCTGGTAGGCAGAAAGAGGAAGTTATTCAAGTGTTTAAAAACCTAAAAGAAGAACAAACCAAATTAAATTAAAAAAAATCATCTAGTATGTGAAGAAAAAAGACTTCAACTTTATTTAAGCTTTATTTGCCTTAGAAGAGATGAAAATTCCTGTTCCACGGTAGACAAGTGAGATGTTCTTCTCCATTCTCATTTATCTCAAGTGCCAGAAAGAGTAGGATCACTGAGAGGTAAATAGGTCTATTGGAAGAAAAAGAATACAAATGCTGAAAAATTACATAACAGAACAGCCAATTTAGTAAAAATGTAATATGCAAGTGTTGCTTCTCTACAGTTACATTATTGAAAAATTTTGTAGTTCATTTGTGAAGTATCACAAATTCTTCAGTCCTTGTTTGGAATTTATGAATTATCTTAATTTCCTCATTTATGGATTTATTATAATACTGAGTCCTTCAAAACTTTTACAGTACATTTCTAACTTGATCTGTTTGGAATACTACAAAGCTTAGTCTTAATTATTAATTTGAGGGATAGTAATGCATTTTTAACATTTGCAACATCCCTGTAGTGTATTTTACTCCAAATCAGAGACATGCGTGTTTGTCCCACCTTTTACTTTAGCAGGAATTTAACTCCTTTTAACTGGATTGAGTGATCCTGCATTTTGCCAGGCCAGTTTTTCACTTCCTCCTGTGTTGTATTGCACCTATAGGTGTGCCCACCAAGCGGGGGTAACTCGGAGATACATTATCTATGCCTTGCAAGTGTTTTTTGCTCTGTACAGTGCTGGGTTTTAACTTCCGTGTGATGCTGAGCTGCAAGCACAGTGTGAATTTAGTCCTACCTGAGACAGGCATAGGGAGCTGGAGACGACAGCTGGTCTCGGATGAAAAGCAAGCCAAAAACAATCGAAAAAGGAAAAGAAGCCACTGAGGCAGATCACAGTCCCTTCTCTGCTGAAAGCCGAAGAGACTAGCGAACAAAAGTCCTCTAACCAACCAGATGTTGTCAGAATCGGGAGAGAAAAGCATGCAAAACATTCTAGTTACAAGGTCAAGCTGGCCGCTTTGAAGAGTTCTCTCTGCTTCTCTCTCCTCCCTTTGCAATTTAAAGGTACACTAGAACTCAAGCCGGTGATGGGGAATACAGTATGGTCATAGAATCACCCCAAGACATTAGCACAGTGGTCTCCTGATCTGTGAGGGTGTGGGGGCTGCCATCCAGTCTTTGCCACAAGTGGAGCTCAGCTTTGCTTTCAGTCCCACTGGGGTAGAATAAGAGATGAGAATTGCTTTAGAAGAGACTGTTCTTCACACTTTGATTTGGAGCTGAATATTTATCCTTTAGAGTGCACTGAATAAATAACTTTTTATGACAATGAATAAAAAGAAGGGAAGAAAAAATGACCTTAACTGAAAAATTGTAATGCAGCATATCTACAACATTTCTCTCTTTTAATTTTATCAGAGGCTGAAATTTCAATGTTACTAAGATTAGTCTGGCATTGAGCGTTAAGTGTCTTCAATTAGAAAATTTTAATTAATTTTAATTCCTAAAAGAATGAGCAGATTTTGGATTCCTTCTGTATAAATTCATTTCCTAATGAGTCAGTGTGGTAATTTTGGGAAGGATACATTGCAATTTTCTTGCATATCAAAATATAGAGTCACTTTTAACTGCAGCTCTGAAACAAGTTACTTATAAAGATATCCACAACTTTCCTGCACTCTGTATGTGTTTAAAGAGAAAGAGATTATAAATTCATGAATCTATGGTTAATGTTATTTTTTTACTGGAATTTTTTTGAACATAACTTTCTAATATACCTGGTAAGCAAGTAAGCATTTTCATATTTTCTGGGATTGCCAGATGCTTGCCCCTAACTTCCAAAGGTACGTATAGCCCTTCTATTCCCCTGTAAATTCATGTCTATCTGGATAAAATCTGTTTTCTAGCTACATATGCATTGTCCATATGGCTAAAAAGCTGTTAAATATCTGGAAGATTATCCAGAGCAGCAGTGCAGTTAAGCTTTATGTTCGATAAGTGTCATTATTTTTTCAGGATAGTAAAAATCAAGGAATATTAAATGGAAACAGATAAAAAGGTGTTATTACAACAGCCTCTTAATTAGTCAGTTTGATTTCCCTTTTGATCTTTTCAATTAGCCAATAAACTGTCTTTTAAGTTATGTTATTGGGCAAGTACATCATGGAAAATCAGTTATTTGAAAGGATTTTAACAAACTCTCATCCATTTTTACGTATGTAAATGTACTGTAACCCTTAGCCAACTGACTAAGTAGCCATCTGCTGTATAGATGATCACTCTGATTATGTGCAAAGACAGCAGGTCTCTACTGTAGGCTTTATTTTATTTATAAGGCTATATACATTGGCTTCCATTCTAATTAGATTTTGCACAGCTATAGTAATGTAGGAGGCACTTTAATAAATGCTCAGCAGTATCTATGACTCTGCCAACTTGGCTTAATATAATGAGATGTCCTTTACAGAAGTGTTCCAGAAGGGGTTGTAAAGGGATTGCAAAGGGATTGTTTACCACTTGGTCTTACAAGGAGTTAACCAGGATTCTGTAACAGCAGAGGTTTGTAGATGAAAATCACAGGCTGAATTTCAACTTACATTGCACTATAAAAGTCACATAAAACAAACCCGTGCTGATACATGGCTTTACATATTAATCATCCTTGCACAGAACTTCTTTTTTCAGATAACACCATCTCAGATTAATTGCAATAGGACCCTAAAAAATGTTTTTGAATGCGCAACTAATAGCCGCAGGACGGTTTCAACTCTTTTATTGCTCTGGAGGTATGTGATTCAAGTCTTCAGAAATCACAACTGCAAGACATATTTGCAGGGAGAGCAGTTTTAATGAATATACACTGAAATTGTAATGATTGTTCTGTGTCAAAGCCAATAAGCCTAGACTCCTTGTTTCTGTTTAGCTGGCTTTCATGCTAGAAATTTTGATTCTTAATGAGAACAATCCATCCATTAACTGGAGTGATTATACAGTTTTGAGACCCTACATCAAAGAGATTAGTTGTTAAAGAGGCAATATCAAGAGACTGAGGACCTAAATGCCAGTTTCATCAGATGGAAAATTCTCCAGAATGTTTGTTATTCCACTGCAAGCCATGCTTATAACTTTTTCTAAATGACATTTTCAAAAATTTCAGTGAGGGCAACATTGTGCTTCTGAGTGGGAAGAAGAAAATGCAGTTGCACATAAAAATGGGTAGCTGACCTGACAGAGTGAAATGTCCAAAAGAAAAAGTGTGCTGCAGTTATTAGCTTTTTATGTCCTACTTGTTTTAATAAGTAAAGGTGAAATTTGCTAGTGTGCTAAAGAAAGGCAGTGCCACTTCCACAATGAGATTTTCTTGAGTGAATACCTTATAATAACTCACCACAAAGTTATTATTGACAATAATAAAATCCATTCATATAATTAAACATGCTATTTTCCCTTTAATTACAGGAAAAAGAAAAGGTCAAAGGAAAATATGTGCAAGCCTAGCAACAAGAGGTGGATAATAAACACAATTAAATCTCCAGTCTGAATAATATTAGTCAAGTTGAACATGTATTGGTATTAGGTAATAGCTTTAATTTGCATTAAAATGGGTTTAAAAACTGCATTACAGAACCACTACATGATAATGTCATGTAGATTGTCAAACAGGGAATAAAAAGGTTTAGGACGTTTACAACTTATTTATAACTAGCTAAATGGCAGCATCTTTAGCTTGCCAAGAGGGAAGCAACACCACACACATGTGATACAGTATGATAGAGTGTAATCATAGCTAAGACAAAATGTAAGCCTCTTAAAGTAACAAATACCTGATTGGTTTAGCACTGCTGCCAAAAATAAAGACAGTGTGGGCTGCTGGGTAATCTGGATGTGTAAGCAACAAAAAAAGGAATGAAAAAAAATGGCTCAACTTTTCAAACTGGTGCCAGATTATTAAATTTTAAAAAAATTATATTGATTCAAATAAAATTTCCCTTCACTTTTCATTGTCTTCCCTTTCAAAACGATAATTTTGTGATAATCTCCCCAATCAATTTACTTCTTTGTGTAATTATGCCTTTTCCCCTGTCAGAGTTTGACAGCCTGTCTCTGGAGTGATGCATTATGTTGGAGAGATATGGAGAGGGAGAGCCTGCCGGACTCTTCCGTGCCGTGAACAGGTTTGGTGCAGCACGATGGCAGCATGTAGGGTGCAGTCCACGGCCTTAGAATCTTACAACCTGCTCAAAGGCAATGCCTTCATTTTACTGCTCTCTTTGTTCAATAGGCAGGTTGAGGCTGGGGAAGGAATGAGCTGGGGAAGTACGAGCAGTCCTTTATGCTCAAACAGCTTTATAGGAGAGAAGTATTGCCCTAGAGATATTTTTCTTTACATTCTTTAGTTTGTTTCCGTAAGACACCAACAGATGGTTTCCACTTACAGAGAAAATCTCTGCCTTCTCTTGCTTCTACCCCCTACATCTGTATCCTCACTTTCTAACTCAGATACCTCTTCAGCCATAAATGCTACCATGCATTGCAATGAGGCAATTGCAAGTAACACCTAATATTTAACTGTTTTCTAGGAACAGGCAGGAAATTAACAGGGTAAGTGAGTGAGTATGCTTCAAAGAACAAAAGAGAGAAATAGCATTTTCCAAATCGCAGAAGCTGAGTGCAGTTGCTTATATTATTGCAGCTGAATGGGAGTGGAGTGGGGTGGCGAGTGGTCTGTGTGTGTTTGTGCGTGTAATTGCATCAGTGCTATTAAGTGCTTATGATTGATTTTTTTCTGTTTACTCATGTATCTCTAAACCTAGCATAACTAACTCCACCTCTGACACTAAACTCAAAAACTCCTTGGAAAGACAGACTCAAATGTGGGCAGAATCCTCTCATCTTTCAGAGACGGGAAATATTATAATAAACAGATTTCATCCGTGAATCTTTAGAGTAACAAAATCAGAGATTTTTTATGGCCATTATAAAACCCCGTGTGTATTCCATAAGCAGCAAGAAGAATTGTGCTGCAGGTCTGTTTTTTAGAAGCGCTCGAAACAGAATTTTAATTGCAGCTGGTGGGAGTTGCAAGCATTTAGACCTTCTGAAAACTGGCCCTGGGGTTTTATTATTGGGAAGTAACAGGAAAACTGAGAGAAAATAAAGCCCTTATATAATAGAAACATAGGGGTTGGTTTTTTTTCCAGAATTGAATGTGTTAATAATTTCTGCAATATCTTCTTATTATCAATGGAAGTCTAACACATGAATCAAACATTCAAGCCAGTGTGTTAGTTACTTTATAAAAACTGTTCACAACAGCTGTCTTTACAGTGAAGTTATCAATGCACAAATAGAGAGCTGGCTGAAAACCACTGAAGGAACTGGCACTTGATTATGAAATTAGCCTTTGCAAATGACAGCCTGGGACATGAAGGACAGCCTTAAGAGGCTCTGAGGAATGACAGTAAAATTTCCCATTGAAATTATTTAATGAATTGCTGAAATAATGCAAATTCTAAAGGAATGGAAATCTATGGACTCTCTACAACAAATACTTTCAGCGAGAATCCCAGTGACTTTTTCTTGCCCTTTTAAGGTATTTAATGCTAGATTTTTGTCCAAGGTCGATTGTTTTGTATTAAAAACTGTTAAAGATCCATGGGGCTACAACGTTAGTACAATACAGAGTCAAAATATTTTTCTATACTGGAAATTATGTTAGAAACAACTACTGTAAGCTTGAAGTTTTAAAGTACTAGTCTTACTATTTCCCCTTAGCATAGAAAATGTCCCAAGCATCAGGTAGTGAGTGGATACGCCTAAGGAGACCTTAGAATTTCAGCTGTGAAACATGTTTGAGTTTTAAAGCCACAGTAGATAAGTACACCAAGGAGCACTCAATCTACCACCGTGACTGAGATGGGCATGAATGTGTAAACTGTTTGGGATTTTCTGTCTTCATGTTCTTTGATCCTCTGCTTGTGCTTATAAAGAGAAAAAGAAAGAATAGAATAGGACATGAATATTACAGGATAATTTTTAACCAAATTGAAATTCCTGATGCATGGCAATGTCCAAGGCAAGAATATAGCCCTCTATCCATTCTGGTGATTTCAAAGCCATTTTGGAGATCACTGGTTATATCTCTTGATTTATGACATATGTGTTGCGCAATTTTGATGTTTTGTATAGCAGAAAATACTATACATTGCATAAAAATCAATATAAATTTTAAAAAAACAAGAAGAAAACCAAAAACAACCCACAAAAAAATCCCCACTTTCCTCTTTTTGACTTGTACGTCAGTAATTGATCAGATAAGTCTGTGGGCAGATTTTGGTCTTAAGACAAACTTTAATTCACTTAGAATCTAAACATTGTTTCTGAGGCTTCTTAGCTACCAAAAAATTCACTTCTAAAGTGAATGTGCCATCCTCAATTTACGTGTAGTCCTTGGCAAACATCCTGGATAGATTCTGGGAAAATGTGATTGCACTTCACAAAGTCAAATTTGCATATAAAAAGTATTAATAACTACACATTTGGGAACATTCTGAAAAATATATTGGTTTAAGCGTATTCTCAATTCTGAGGTAGTGTTAAAAACATAATTTTGAACCCATCCATAGATTATATAAAAAAGAAAACTGTACCATGATAACAGAAAATGTGATACTTCTCAGCTACTGGCTTTTATGAGCCACTACTGAGAAAATAGATAATGATCTCTATCTCCAAGGTGCAGAGATTTGTCCACAAGAAAGGGAACTCATTTACATATTTATCTGTAAAACAGAAAAATAGCAGTATCTAACCACACGGTGATCTGTGCACTTAAATGAAAGATTTGCACATCGAAATAACAAGAATTTTTATTTTTGCTTCCTTATCTCAGTTTGACAATAAGTATATCTGAACTGTAACATTTCAATTATAATGATGACACCTTACGGTTTCCTTACTTTGACCTAGAATGTCATTCAACAAAAAGACTTGATAGGTCATTCTCCCAGCCATGCAGAACAGAGCTGATTCTCAGTAATACATACTTATACTGATTAAGTAAAATGAATGTGAAAAAGTTGTCACAAAAACAATCTGTGATTGACTCTCTCAGCTCTGCATTTTCCCTTTAGTTTCATATCCTTTTTTTCTTGTTACAAATCATTTCGCTTGCCAAACATGTCAACCATAAGCATCTTACGGCAGTTTAATAATGGAATGGAAGCCTCACTTTCTGTAAAGATAGATCAGTGAAAAGGAAAGTAAAATTTGCAGAAATGGTAGGCTTGACCCTCACCTTGGTCTCATGTAGCTCATTAACATAGAATTTCATTTAGTGGCATCAATAATCTTTCTACTGTCCTTCCAGTGTTGAGGGAATTAAGTTCCCAAATCAGCAATTTATTTTGGACAGCATTACCAAGCTTTTTTCATCTATGTAACACTTTATATAGTCTCTTTAGGATCATCTATTAATGGAAAGTGGTTGGCACAGTGATGCATCAGAAGTAACAAGACTAATAGCTATTACTTCACATCTTTTTCTTTAAAGTACTTTTACATTTTAGCACAGCAGTCAGGTGATTTTCTAGCAAAGATGTGATGGATTGGTGGAAGTTCTACCTGATGTAGCAGATATAATCTACAATTTTCTCTATAAACATAAATTAATATAAAAAAGTTATGGGTTTTCATTTTCCTTTTTGTATAAGTATTTCATTTTGGATAATGTATAGCCTTGCATTACCACCGTTACACAAATAAATGATAAGCCACAAGCAATAAGCTTCAATTATTTAAGCTTTTGTAAAACCCTTACCAAAGTATTTCCAGATGACTCATATTGTATGAAATTTTCTCAGTAGTTGCTCATCTGTTACTGATAAGGGAGGCACAAAATAAATCATAGCAAAATGATTTGGGTAAAATTTTCTAATGCATCTAAATGGTAGAAGATCTAATTTTGGGGGCTTTGAGCTATGCAGCTTTGCAGTCAGACATTGACTAGAATGTAAAGGTAGATTCCAGTTGGATTTAGAAATTTATCTTCTTAAAAGCCTCTGAAAATTTTGTGGTAATTTCTCTGCAATTTTTAAACACCCAAATATTTTCATAGGTCTTGGACTGTAGAAGTCAAAGGGTAAAGAAACATAAAGATCTGCAGTATTAAAGAGTATAGAGTTTGATTCAAGTGGAATTGAGGGACCAAGATTTATGATTAAAATATTTCAGATATCTAAAACACCCAGAATGTTAGGGCAAGGATTTCCCCAAGTTCCTAATGTTCCAAATGCACAGATGATCTCAATCTTATGCTGAGCAGTTAAGGTCTTATCTTTTTCTTAAGCAGTCTTATTTCTTTATCTGCATGGTATCAAGGAACCTAAAACATAAATCCATTCATTCCCTTGGGTTTCAGTTCAGGCTGCATTTCTTCTGGTTGTTTACAGTCTCCTTTCATAGTAAAGCTATCACAGATCCTGATCACAAGAGTACATTTTGCTTATTTATAAGCTTACAAAAGCTGCTCATCATTATTTTTCTCATCTCATTTTTGGCATTAATGAGTGCAGCTTTAATGTACTTTGCAAAGGGAGTAGAAAAATATTCCCCTAGTTCTGAAGATGAAATGAGGTACTAAGAGGTGGAAGGATTTGTTCTAGTCACACAGCCGGGCACCACATTAACAGATTATGAGCCAGATGTTTCCATGGCCCTCACCAATGGAGTACTTGAGCACCTGACCACCTTCAGTGCACTTGCCCTTCAAAACAGCCCTGTGAGATGAGGAATTACTACAATACTCACTGTAAAAATGAAGAATTGAATTGTAGGGAAACTAAAGGTGCAGTACTAAAGGTACTTAGACATTTATTATCTTGAAATTTTCCAAAAACAGTATGGGAAGGAAACAGCTGCAGCAGGGAATTAAACATGTCTCCTAAGCCTTGAGCTAAAGCTGAAACTGCTGAACAACCTTCCTCTTTCTCCTTAGAAAACTCCTTCTACTCTGTATCACACAATCTGGGTCATATCCCAGCTAAGCTTGTTTCTCTTCTCTCCTGGCATGCTGCTCAGATATGTTTGCACAGAGTGTTAGCTAAGGAAACTGATTTATTGGGATCAGCTGCAAAGGTTAATTCTCACATGCCATTAGCAGGTTGGCCATTGACTGTCTAGATGGTCATGGGGATTTCTATAACAGACATTTTGTGACACCTTCTTCACCTGTGTCAGCTGAGACTCCCTGAAACGCTGGCCGGTGGATTATTGTAATTCAGCTAACCATGGTCAGCATGGCCACTCTGTGGCCTATTGGCTACCTCAAGCCATGTACAAAACACACCTTATGGAAACATATTATGCTGTGAATATGTAACAAGCATCTACAAAAGTGCATCTGAGCATAACACAGAGCTGCAAATAGAGTTCTCCATCAGGGACTTTCTGTCTGTCAGCTGATGCTGATGGCTGTGTGAGGCCAGGAGAGCCTAGCTGGTGTCCTTTTTCTGTCCATGACAAACCTTACCTGGGCAGAAATAGCCTGGGGAACAATTGTTACTGTTCTACCAAGGAGTGAGAGTGTGTGTGTGTGTGTGTGTGTGTGTGCGTGTGCGTGTGGGCACAGCTCGTACACCAATCTTCATTATCGTTAAAAGTAAGTTGCAGAATTTAAAGTGTGAACCAGCATATGTATTTTTACCTTTTTTGTCTTTTAAAAATATCCACATTCATATCCCTGATTTTGCAGGACTTCCTGACAGCCATTTCTTTACTCAAGTAAAAGGACTGCTCAGAAGGTCCTTTCTGAGAAGCATTATCTCTGCAGAGCCCAGGTTTTCAGTGGTGCCCATGAGAGCAGCAGCACCTGTTCTTTTGGCAAAAGGGGTATGTGGAGAGAATGAGCAGAAAGAAAGCCTTGTTTTCTACTTACTTTCCCCTCCTGTTATTGTTTCCAGATGAGTCAAATAAACAGAAAATATCCTTGAATAACTGTGACTTGCATGTGCTTTTGCATATGTCTTAATGTATATTGCTGGAAAGAGGAATCAAGTTTTGTGTCAGGGTTTTACAACACAATCTTTTGTTGTTCTTGTTTTTCTGTTCAGCATATTTTATTAGGGGAAAAAAGTGCTGAATTGAGCTCATTACTCATCAGACCTCAGAAAGTGCTCTGTTTTCCCGAACCAGAAACTGACTAAGAACTTCAGAACTGGGCCTAATGGTTCTGTAATTATAATGTCATATTATGACTATGTTCTTTAAAATGTCAACATGAGGAGAAAAAAGGCTATAGGCTATTATTTTCTCATTATTGCGGTGTTCCTTTGAATACTGTAAAAAACATCAAACACATATTAGAAACAAAGACGGACCGAGTAAATGAGATCATGCTGAGGCCTTTGTTACTCTGGCTGGATTGTTTTTGATGTCTGAACCAGCTCAGTAACTGGCTTTATCTTTATCTGGGACCACAATGCAGCCTGCAGCATCAACACACCCGGCCAGACAGCCAATAACCGTGGCTGAGGTTTTGACCTTTTCAGATTTCCTCACAACTAATAAGTAGCTAAGTGCAAACCCTTTTTTTTCCTTTTTCTCTCTGGAAGACACTTCTCATACAAAGCAAAACACTAGAAGTGTTATGTTTATGCAAAATTCAACTACAGTTTCATTTGAATTTTCTTCTTCAGAAGCTCTATTACGGAAAGCACCTGTGTGTGTGAAGAAGCACTTCTTGTTCAGCTGCTTTTCCCAAACCTCAGGCATGTTCGCCTCACTGCTCTGCGTTACAGACTGGCCTTTGCAAAAAAAAAAGAAGATTTTCAAAATCATTTTAGTAAATTTTCGGTGGGTTTTTTTAGTGTAGAATATAGGTGTCCAGTAGTGTTATATTCACTGAGAAGTATCTGAATTGAATCACAAGGACTAATATATAGTATTTTCAAGGCCAACTGATGCGCAAACTGTTTTACCTATTTCCTCTGGTTGCTGCGCTCCTGGTGAATAATTGTCACTTATTTACTATGGCTTTCAAGGGTATCATCTGTCAGTAATTTGGTCTCTCCGATGCCTTTTAGGTAGGAGAACATCTGTCTTTGATTTGTTAGGATCCCGCTTTGAGCTCCGCATCCTTAAACATTTGCAAATATATTCCCAGTAATATTAGGCCTCCAGGGTTCTTGCTTTGATAACTGATAAGGTCCACTTTAGAGTCTTGTAAAGTATGGGTGCAGGCATAATAGCCTGGCCAGAGCTAAAATTATTCACTGGATGTTATATGATGCCTTGAGTGCTATAGGCCTAGAGATAACAAAAATAAAACCCAGTATGCTTGATTTCAACATGAGAATTGAGAAAATGCACTCAAAATCTTTAAGAAAGGAGACTTGTCCAATTGCACAACACTTCTCATGTGTTTAATTCTCAGGTAACAACTTGCAAGTTTACAATGGCTTCACGTTCAAAACTGCCTATCAAATGCTGTATCTAAAATCTAAAATGTCATAACTAAGATATAAGTATCTTTTTCCAACATTATTAACAATAATCACCCCAGAAGATGGCAAAAAAAGCTGTAGTATTTTATTCCAGTGACTGCAGCTGGACCTTCATGTAAGAATGATGCATAACTTAAAAGAGATTTGTTTTGAAGCTTTTTATAATATGTGATTGTCTATGATATAGGTGAGTTTTCTTAGGCCTTCTTGTAGTCAAACCAAATACTTCATTGAATAAAGCAAGAAACTGAAATACATAAAGCAATTTTCTTCCAGTACCATGTATTTTTTAAATACTTGCAGACTTTTTTGTAAATGCTTGTATTTTCCAAATTTAAAATAATTGTAATTTATTTCCAAAAATTATTCCTTGGCCAAGGAGGGGCTTTTTTTCTCTGCTTTTGTTACTTGCTGATGAAGTGTAGATGTGCACAGGTCCTGGATGTGTCAAAACATCGTTGTTCAGTATGGAAAAAGTCTAGCTTGAATAGAATTAGTGACTTCAGTTGAAGACTGAGTGTTTGAGGAGATGGGGTAATAGTGGAAGATGTTTTGCATCCAGACTGGTGACTTTGGATGTCTGCAGAGGTTGGGATGTAGTGCAAGTGATTGGGACTTCATTTTGGAGTAGCAGCTAAGGTACAAAGCTAAAAGAGTAACAAATTTGCCCTCTTTCCCTATGTTTATCCTTCGCACCCACTTCTTGTCTCTTGCTCCATGGTAAATTTGCAGCAACTACATTGAAATAAATATTGTGGACCAGAGTGGCAGAACTGAGGTCAAGAGTTCAGCATCCATTACTAATGCAGGAGCTCTACATCCTTCTTCCTTCATTTTGATCCGGAAGACCAATGCCAGTTTCCATCCAAAATCGCTTTTCTCCTTCCTGTAAATTATAATTAAGGGAAACAGAGAGGAAGGGGGGAGAAAAAGAGAGGGAAGGGCCTACTTCTGCATTCTTTTAAACAAATATTATTCGTTCTGACAGTGATTGACAGTGATTCAGAATTATAAATAAAACTTTCACAGAGAACGTGGGTTTTTTTTTTCCTTTCTCTCTCACTTTCTTGAGACCCTATCTCCTAACTTGAGAAGCAGCCATGGCAATTCTACAGAATCATTCTAATACCCCTGGCCACCTGTTCAACCTGTGGCTGGTTCCTCCGGATGATGACGATAATGGAAGTGGAAATTTAGAGGGGGAAGTAGGAAACCTTTCCATCAAGTCTCAGAATAATTTTGCAGTTACTGTGTTCCTCTTTTGTTCGCTCTGGGGATATTTGCCTGTATTTGTTATAATAGGTGCAGGCCGAGCTGAAATCAAAATGCACTGTGTATGCACCTTTCCACAGGGGTTCTTTTGTGCAAAGAGATATTTGATGAAAATATTGTTTGCACACGTGCAGTGCAGGATGGTTTGCAGCTGCACACAGAGTTCATCACAAATATCGGTGTCTCCTTGTATGAAATAAATACGATTGCAAGGTAAGGAACAGGTCAGGTAGAAGCAACTTGCCTATTCTGAATTCGTGGGTTAGGAATAATGGGATGTTAACCACTCAGTTGTATAGAACATGGTGTTAATAATTCCAGGCTTGTGAGTTTGATCCTTGTATGGCCCATTCATTTAAGAGCTGGACTTGATCATTGTGGGTCTCTTCCAACTCAGAATATCCTGAGATTCTATGTAAAAGGCTGGGCTGGGGTGAAGCATAGTGATTACAAAAAGCCAGCTATTATATAATATACGCATTCCATAGTGTGTCTAGGTATATAAATATTTTATGTTATGATTGAATGCATATTTTAATTATACAGCAATGATATACTTGGGGATACAAGTACTAACACTGTTAAGAGATGATCTCTTTTAACACTATCCAGCTGTGTTGTAGGAGTTGCATGTACAAAAATGGACAAGCTTTTGAATTAGCTATTATTGCAAGTCATTTTATGGACAGAATAAAGCACCAAAACATGGTAATGTATTGTTGTCATTAATAAAGACTAGAAATTCTTTTGCTTATCTCTTACAGAGAAGTTTTTTTCTGGGTTGGACAGTCAATACAAGGTAGAGTTGGGTATTCCAAACTCTGTTGCCATTAAGTCAGGCTGTTGTTTTCAGTAGCTGGTTTCATGACTATCACAGAATGATTAAGACTTTTCCTCCCTGGTTTGTGCCTCTGCTTTGGATTAGGCCTTTTCTTCTACCTAGGAAGGGTCCTTGCTGGCTGTTTGTTGAGTGAATCTCAGCGATGAGGCACCGGAATTGGCCATACACTGACAACTTAACTGCACTGCGGGCTAATTCCAGCTCTAGATATACTTTCAAACACCACAGACCATTTATCTCCTCTACGGCTATGTTATCCAGCATTCCCATTTCTTCTGCAAGGGAGTAGTGTCAATGTTGCCACATTCAGAAAATGATGCCAGAGACAAATATAATGGGGTTTCTGAAATATAGATGTATTTCAAAGTCTGGGAAAATTCTGCGTTGTTCTTGTGTCCATCCCAGTAGATCATATAATCTCTATTATGAGAAAATGTCATCTGGACTTCTTAAAGATCCATCTCCCCATGTATTTTTTTAGAAAGATGACAATTAAAGATATAATTGGTTTTTATGGTTTAATACCGAGATAAAGAGACAGCTTTTTCACTTCCTGCTTCTTCCACAACTCCTCTCACTAATCTGATGTGTCTGCAGTGCAAAATGCCAGTTGTTTTAACCTTGTGTAATAAGACACTTCCGATAACAGTGCTAAAGATACAGAAATGTTTCCTTTGGAAGAGTAATTTTCTTTTTGAACAAAAATTAACACTACAGAAGACATATTTTCTAGCTGGCTGGCAGCAATTATTCGGAAACTTCTGAGTACTAATTCATTGGAATCAGTTTGGAGTGTGTTATCTGATTTATTTTTGATTGAGTGATCAGACTTAATTTCTTTGCATAGATAAAGTTACTAACATTTCCTGTTAATTTTATTTGGTTTGAAGAGGAGCATTTTTAGCATTGGTGGGGGGTTTTTTTGTGTTTTGAGCTGGGGTTTTTTTCCTGTATCAATTACACCATTGAGGTTCAGGCAATGCTGCAGCTAAGATGGAGAAATAGCCTCTTTTCCTATTTGCAGCATTCCAGGCCAGGCAGCTTTGCCCTGAGTCTAATTCTATTCCCCTGGCAATCCGTGCTAACATGAACGGGAGGAATCACTTTCTGCCTCCCTTGGCTCTGTCTTTATCAGCACTGATGCTTTGAGGGCAGTAATAAAGAAGCACTATCTTAATGGCATCAGGAATCACCTTAATGGACAGGGAGATTGTTAAGAGGAACTGTTGGTAATTAGTTTTGGACTAAGGGTAGGGGATCTTATGTGCACAGCAGAGAATAAGCCAGGGAACCGGTAACTCTCTAGAGCAGGGAGCAAAGGGAAGGGAGAGTGAAAGGATTCAGTAGAGCCTTAGGGAAAACAGCTTTCTTGAATGAATCAAAATGTGTTAATTTTCTTGAAACTTCAGGCTCTTTTGTAGGTACTACATGTGCAAGTTTGAAAATGAAGACAAATGTTATAGGAGATCTTGACTGATTTCGCTAGTACCAATTGATTTTGTGTTATTTTGGTTTTCACAGCAGGAAAAGGATTCTCTTTTTCCTTTCATTTGATAATTGCTTTACTCAGCAACTCAGGTTCTCAAGCTCCTTTATGGCATCTTTTACCCAGTACACATACAAGAATTTTTAGTTTCCTTGACTAAACCTCTTCTAAACATCTCGATCCTGTGCTGATGACTGAAGATGAACTCTTTAGATTATATGAATATGTGAGAATAATATCCAGTCTAGCAATAGATCCAGCTCTCCAAGAGTGTATATTTACACTTTTTCTTATAATAGAAGAGCTTTAGGTTGTCACCACTTCAATTATCCCCCAGCATACAAACAGGCATAGGCCTAATAGGCCTAATTATTTTGCATCTGGTATATGATTATTAGAAATCCTGACATGATGACAAGATTAATTTAAAAAAAAAAAAAAGAAAAAATAATGCCTAAGCCATCTACTTTATTCTTTTCCTATCTAAGCTGCTTTAGAGATATTGTGCTGTCACAAAGCAGATAAAAGATCAAGGATAAGAAGAACAGCATTTCAGAACCTCTAGTTTCCCTTTTTAAAAAATAATTACAGACAAATAAAAATGTGTTCTTCAGTATAGAGTTAGGTGGCTTAGGCATTTTAAAGCATAGATATTTATTTAGCTTTGCAAGTCTAGATCTGGCCCAGCGTGGCAGCAACCGAAGATAAGCTTTGGGCTGGCTTGTATGACACAAATTAGTGCCGTTAGCTTTGTCCTCATGGCTGAAATGCTTTTAATCAAGAGCCATGATTACAAGTGCTCTTGTTCATCAGAGCATCTGAGAGGGCCACTGACAATTGCGAGTTGAACATGAACTATGTTCTCCCTCTTGGAAGAAACCTCTTGGCCACAACAGAGGAGACAAATGAGTGGGTCATTGTGAGGGGACAGCTGCATAAACTCTTGCTGTCTGTGGGTGAGGAAGCGACATAAATTTCCAAAGATCCAGTCTGGCACCTGGCCTAGCCATTCCAACCGCTTGATATTAAAGACTATGCGTGGGTTTCAAAATCAAATATCTTCTCTTTACCAGAGGTACTACTCCAGTGAAAAGCATTGTACTCTGTCTATATTGTTCACTGAAATAGTTACAGTGGGCTGAGAGAGGGAGTGAGTAAGAATACACTTGATGATCAAATTTATTGCTAGATCTGAAAAATTCTAGACTTTTTCCCTGCTGACCTACTTGTCTGGGAATTTAGATAAATTTATTTAGGGTAACACTGTTCCTTAGAAGGGTACACTTTGGGAGAGCTATCTTATGGTCTCCTATCTCTTCAGTTTGTCATGAGGATACACAGTCCTACTCACTTGAATATATAGTCCTGTAACTGCTTTTTCCGTAACATTTGCACCTTTGCATATCACCTTGAAATGTGACCAATAGACTTGTGTGTAATCTAGAAAAGATGTTACATCCTAAATTAATCCTCAGCTGAAGCATGATAGTAGTTACATCATCATACACGCTGCCATGAGAAGGTTCCCCAGGTGCACCGTATGAGAGCGCGAACGCTTAGGCAACAGGTGAGCAAGGAAAGCTGTCACAGTGCGGTAAGGGACTTAGAATCACAGGTTGTGACACTAAAAATGGTCTACTTTAATCTTGCCTTCTCCCCTCTGAAAGTATGGATTGCACGGAGTCTGACTCCCTTACTTGACTGTATTTTTCCTTTTCTCAAAGCTGGGTTTTCAGAAGCGACATGCATAAGTCATAACCCCCAGTGCTGTAAGTAGGTCTAGAAAATATTCTATCTCTCTGAAAACAAGATTTTACTTTCTAAGTAACAACCTTTCATCAGCAGAAAAAAAAAACTGATCTGAAAAACAAGGTGAGGTTTTTTTGCTAGATCATCTCCTTAGTGCACTGACTGTTTTGAAGCTAGCTTTTATTTCATATTGAATCTGGTTCAAACAGAAAGGCATTCATTGTTATCTGGCAGCATTATAGCTGACATCCAAACCTGAAGAACCATAATTTGTCTTTGACATCAAATAATCCACAGTTCAGAATTAAAGACCTTAATCAGTTTTTTTCGTTGTTGAATTTTTTCCCTATAACCTTGTCACTTACTTTGGAAACAAGAACAGTTACATCTGTAAGAAAATATATTTTGCATGTGATTAGTATCCATTGGATTTGCTGGATGAAATTGCAATCACAAGAAATTTTCAATGGGGTTAAGTCTTGCTAATCCTTAATGAAAGCCAAATTGGTTTTGTTCTAAGCAAGTACTTGAAGGCAACAACAAGTTACAAAAGAAATTAAATTATGACCAAATTATTCAGCTCCTTCCTTACCTTGGCTGAGATTTATCAAACTTTAATGGTTCCCTAGAGCCCAAAATCTTGTATTTGTGTTAACAGTTTGCGCTTTAGAACCTGAGATGCTATCCCTCATGCTAAGCAGCTGTACACATCAGGCCTTTTTCAGGATTACTCCACAGAGTAAAAGAAGACAGCATGAACAAGATGCTTTGAGGACAGTGAAACCAAAACCACCTGTTTTTATTTTGTGGGTATGGTTTATAAAAAAGTAAGCCTAGTGTAGGGGCTTAAGCATGTACCAAATTTTTCTCCTGTTCTGAGATCCGTAGTAGCCAGTTGGCTCAAGGTCACACCGTTGTTCTTCCCCCAGCAGGGCACTGACCATCCGTGTTCACACAGCTGCCTATGGTATTTAAACTTGTGCAACTTCATTCCTCCTTGAAACTTTTCATGTTCGGAAAGGTTTCAAGCTGAAATAGGTGTGTGAGTTAAAAACACACATATCCAAATGCGGACAGGCATGGACATGCACAGACACACAACACGCATGACCAGGTCAACCTGCTGAATTGGGAAATGGATAATGGAAGAGGACAGGATGGGCAGAGAAAAGATTATAGCTGAAAAGTTCTGGGCTAACTGCAATTCTTATCCTTTTTTAGCTGTTGGACAGGAGAGAGTGCAAATGTGTTTCAGTCTGGCTCATCACTAAGTTACTGTGGTTTTACTCACTCTCTCTCCTGGGCAGGACTGACCACCTACTGCAGTGATATCTTCTTCTGATCCCCACTGTGATTGCGCCTCGCTTGGCAGAGGCTTACATGGCTTTTCTTTTTCCAATGAAATCGCTCTCTGAACAGCATGTTCCCCAGCATGGATACAGATTTCTGAATTTTGTCTTCAGTGCTCTCTTATTACTAACATCATTGCTTTAATTTTCATTTTTTTATTTGGGAAAGTGCCTCACAAGATGGTCTCAGGAACTGCCCTAGAAGTTAGCAGAAAAAACACTTCTCCTGGGTAACATTAAAGAGAACACACACATCCAGTTCTGTGTGGCTTAACATCAAAGACACAGGAAATCATCAAAAGCCTTTTCCACCTTCTTTAGCCTTAGGGACTCTTCCTGGGCTGCCTGTGAGCTTTGGCAGAAGTTGTTAGCATTGCCCTGAATGGTCTTCCTCATACTTGCCAAATTCTTTTGAGTTCAGTAATATAATATCACTGTTGGCTGTATGTAAAATTTCTTGCTGTCATCTCAAGGCTAAAATTACTGGAAACAGGGGCTATAGCACTCTTTAAACAGAGTAACTCCCACTGTTTTCAGGGTTATTGTTTCGGAACATTGTGAGTTCCTGGGTGTTTTTTTGTTTTATTTTGTTTTGTTTTGTTTTGTGTTTTTTTTTTGGGGGAGGGGGGGAGTTGGAGTTTTTTTGGTTGGTTGGGTGGTTGGTTGGTTGGGTTTTTTGGGTTTGGTTTTGGGTTTTTTTGCTTGTTTGTTTTGTTTTTGTTTTATTGCTTTAGATCTGCTTAACTCTGGGAAAAAAATGAAATAATTTAAATTTGATACACAAAAGCTGTAAATCCATATAATTCCATATTTGCTCGCTATCTAATTTAGGATAGTGTTCTACTATAGGTACAGAAAGGATCCCAGGGGTCAGACGTGATAACAGCTGTGACTGAAACCAATAAAAGAAGAATGAAGGATTTATTCACTGATAAGTCACTTTTCTTCAAAATAAAATTATCCAAAATGTTTAGCTGTTGGAACAAGGAATTGATTTCATAGATGAGAGGCTGATAAATGCTGTGTTATAGTGTGAAAAGTTTTTTGCTACAAGTATATTCAAATCTGCTTGTGGATCACTACTCAGAATTCTAAGATTCAGTAAGTAAACAGATGGAAGTTACATTGCAATTTATCAGTGGTTCTGTGATTTTCATCTGCTTTTGACTGTTTCATTCTTAATTTATACCTAAAACAACTCATATTGCTGCTTCCATTCCTATGAAAGAACACACAAAGAGATTAAGTTTTATCTTTTGTCGAGAATTTTTCCCAACCTGTTAATAACAAGTTGGATGGACAAGCATTTACAGAAATGTCAATTTAAATTATTTGAAGGCATTTTCATGTCTTTTTTTTATTTCTTCATTGTTGCATTTATTATAGCCTTCCACACTGCATCGTACTTTGTGTCATCTCCCCAGCAGACACGCAACTGGTGACCCACTCTGTGCATGGAAGTACTGTGCAAACAAAGCAATTGTGAGTTGAGCTATGAGATCTGAGGAGTGGAAGACATGGAAAAGTGATAGAAGTAACACACACATGCCATTTCTAGTAGTATATTCACATATTTACAAGTACTCCCCACTGCCTCCCTTTATTTAAGGAGTTCTTTGCATTCATCTGGGCACCAGCTCAGACCTACTCAAATCACTGATCTAAGTCTATGGACTCCTCTGAAGAGCAAGACTTCAACCCTGATCAGAGATCAGAAAAAAGGTATATGCGTGACTAAGCAGTATTTTCAGACTAGTTGAGCTCCAATGCAGTTACCAACTGAAGTTGAATTAATTGAGGTGTAGGAACCTGCTTGGCAGGAGTTTTGAAGTCATCCTAAAAGAAAGGGAAAAAACCTGAACATCAGGCACTCTCCTATGAAAGAAAGAGGAGATGAAAGGAAGCAAGAAGAGTGAGCACATTTCTGCTTAAATGAGCAGTGCTAAAATGGAGTGATGACAATGACATGACCTATAGCTCTTTAGTAATGAGAACATCCTTCATGTGCTCTGTGTGTTTTGCCTGTGCTGGGCTGAAGTCAAGCATTGCCTTGGTAGACTTTTAATGCCCTGGCTCTCGTACAGAACAGAGAGGCTGGGTAATGTGCAAAGTGTTAGAATTCTGAAGGGACTGCACTTCAGGTAAGCGCACAGGATGATGAAACATGGGATTACCAAACAGAGCTATCAATTTACGTAGCTATTGGTTTCCTTTTGACATTCCTTCCCAGTTTTCATTGCTGATGTTTGGTCTACAAGAAGTTTCACATATAGGCCAGAAATTCCATTCAAGAAATTTGGGAATGTTGAAACAAGCGTTTTCTATCAAAACAACTGGCAGCTCACACCATGTTAAGCCTGCTGGTGAGTTGCAATAGGAATGCTCTGTGGAGCATTAGGCACCTGTGCTGCAGCAGGGATGGGGAAGCCCAGCGCACTTGTAATTTCTGGGAGGATTACTGAAGCCCTGTTCAGACCTGTCACAAAAAGCTTCTTGTACTCATCCCCCTTGTTGCTTCACTGTGGAGGAAAGGCATGGTTCATACAAAGTGTCCAGAATTTAGGAGACACAACGATAGACCTACTGCATCATCCTACTGCAGTGTCACCATGGTGATTTTCATTTGCAGTCAAATAAATATTAGTTTGATTTTTTCATGGTTCATTTTTTTCTACTGGCTTGCCTGTATGGAAATTTCACATTGCCTCAAAACAAGCCCTTGGGCTACACATTAATGTAAACTTAACATTCTTCAGAATGTTACTAGGCATTGAAGGCAACTGGGCAGGGGGAGTCGTTCATGTCAGTAAAGTATCTTAGCCTGCAATACTGAGTGGCCTTCTGCAAACTCCCTGCTGCAAGGGACCCCTGGAACAAGTCTTCCTGCAAGTCAAGGCTCAGGACCTCTCCAAGAAAGTGCTAATTAAAGCTGGTTAAATTTGTTTTGGGTAATATCATCTGCACTTTTCTAACAGAGGGTCATATGCCAGTGCAATCCAGGATGTACAGAGGGGAAGCTGAGAAACATCTGAACTAATTGACTGACTACCTGCTGAGTTTGCTCTATTTGTCTCTGTGTGCGAGACAGCCATGTGTTTCTTACCCTGGCTGTCATACATGAACCTGAATGAACAAAACGGATTCTTAAACTTTGGACACACACACTTCATTCACAGCAAAGAGTCAGAATTCAAACAGTACAGCTACAGACCTTTTTGCCAACTGGATTTATTTCTGAAGTTTGGGGTTTTTGCATAGTAATGTTGTTAGCTTGCTTCTTGCCTGTGTTTGTTACTGCTGTTGTTGCTCCTTTTATGCAGTGGTGCAGTTTCTACCTGGTACTTGGGAGAAGTGACCTATTTGAGTCTGAATTTTAAAGTGAAAATCAACCTTTCCAATAGAAGAGAGGAGACAGACAAGAAATGACAGGCCTACAGGCCTAAGGTCCTTCAGGGCTATTCACAGTATGTACAGCTTGCTTCGTAGCACTTACAAAACACAGCTGTTAAAATAAATCATCCCTTGGGTTGTTCTTTTGCCCATTATACAGTATCCAGTCTCCCATTTTGTCTCTTCTGTATTTAACTTAAGATTCTGTGACTAGTTACAATTTTTCTCCGTGTGTACAGACGTTGCCAAGTATTTCTCTAGAGACACTAATTGCATTTTTAATTCATTTTAGTAATGCCACTTATCTTTGGAAACCCTTGTGCAGATACCACACACTGGCTTTTCTCTGAACAGAAGGCCTATTTGCTTTATACACTCATTATGTGGAGGAATATGACACAGCGCATGATGGTTTTAGATGTTAATAGTCAGAGATGTCTATAAATAAAAAGCCCTTGCAAGTAATGTTGAAGCTCATTGCTTATCCTGCCAAGCAAAAGGCCACACTGTGATGAACACTATTTACAGGACAATAAGATCAGGAGGCAGCTCAGTATTACAGCCTCAGCTAACAGCTTTTCAGGCTTTTATCAGACCCCTGATCTTTCTTGCTGAGTTATGATGTAGGCTACAACAGGTTTCACACGGAAAGGATTTCTGACCTTTCCATGCATTAAATAGTAATCCCAAAATATTTTATTGTATTTAAATTGAACTACTAATGCATGTCAATTCAAACAATGTAGTTCCCTGCTAACACTTTTATAAGCAGTTGCTTCCCCTGTGTCTACGCTATACATGTAAAAAAATCAACTCTCCTATGAAAAGCAGCCCTAAGCCTGCTCAGCAATTCAGAGGCTGATTTTAAGTGTTGCTTTAAGCAACGTACTTCTTTAACTGAAGTTGTGCGCCAGGCAGATGTTTAACAAGTCTCTGGACACCAGAGCAGTGTTTCTGCATGTGCTCCTGACATATCAGTCAGATATGCCAGATTCCTTCAGATCAGTGAGATCTGAAATTATTTTATTCTACCATTAGTACAGAAATCTAATTACAGAAAAGTAACAGAAAGCACCAGTTTTCGCTTTTGTCCTATGCGTGAGCTGTGAATAAGGGTGCTGCTGCCTAGAAGACAAAGGTTGAGAGTAATTCATTCATTTTACAAATCTAGCTAGAGGTGGAACAAAAGCATTCATTTAACTACCTGTCGAACCACTGGCACAAGACTTGCTGAAATGGCTCCAAAAAATGTTCTTTACAACAGGCACTGTTAGAGAGATATTCCAGCTCAAGTCTCTGTAGCAGACACACAAATACATTTTGTGTGCTATTTTCTAAAGCACTCTTCTGTGAATTTTAACTGGGATGTGGTGCCATTCTTAACATCTTGTAGAAGTGCAGTTATTAGAAACATCCAACCACAAAAAATGAAAGCTACGAGAAAGGATAATGCGTAATTTCAGCATTGATTATAAAATTTAAAGATAAAAATTTAAAATTCAAATGTTTCGCTTGGACACAGGTCTTGTAATAAGTAAGGGTGAATAGCAGGGCTTATAGTGGTGGAAATGCTATTATTGGTTCTAACTCACATTTTTCTTTCTTGTTATATTGTAGCATTTTTAAGATTATAATTCCAAACCCATTTCACAGGGAGCCATATATTTAACTGCCAGGCATACAGGTCAAGAAAAGAGCAAAATGGAGGCAAAATCTGAAGTTACAAATCAGATAAAGAGCCCAGGAAACCTCTGGCTCCCTAGATTCAGTCTTGGATTCTTCTGCATTGATCTTGGGTGTCTGTTGGTGAAAGCCAGCATAGTGTGCAGATATGATTTACTGTGTTCCCTTATGAAATTTAATCTCTCTTGGGCCTCTTTTCTTTCCTCTGTGGCAGGCAGAAAAACACAACGAAATTGGGAAGTCTTCAGTACTGAGCTAGCAACTGGGGAGAGCTGAAATTGAATTTGTGGCAAGATCCTACCACTTCCTAATTCTATTTAGGCCAGAACTATTGATGCAATAGCCTATCTTGAGGTCTTTTTGAGCTCCCATTTCCTGATGAAATAAATCAGGAAGTAAGATAAAAAAAGAAAAATAGCAATAAGAAAGAAACCAACAACCCGGAGTTCACAAAAGGATAGCAAGACTTCCCTGTAATAGTGAGCAAGAGTAAAACTGTAAGTTAAGTTTGAATTTTTCAACAGAGGTTTGAAACAGCCCTAGGTTAGCATATAGTGTAGATCAATTTCTCATGCCAGCTACCCATATACAGTGTTGAAGAGTTGTTGTTTCCAGCTTATGGTGGTCTATAGTTAATGAACCTTGTGTGGGAACCAGTTCAACACATGAGTTTGAAACAGCCCTCTGACTCACTACGTTGAAAATCAGCTAAGTCATATACACTTTTGAAAGGGCTTGTTAGGTGCTGGGGGTTTTTGGATATTTCTTTTTTAAAATATGAATTAAAATTTTACATTTTAGACATCTCAGGTAGTAATTAAATTGTATTGTTGCTTGATGAGCTCCATAGATTTGTACCATGAAAGTTCTTTTTATTACGTGTCAAAATATAACCCATTAATCTTTCCAGTGCAAATGTATTCATTAGTAAGGAAAAAGAAATAATCAGAAATCTGAGGAGCATAGACTCCTTTTCATCTTCAGCTAAGTAGGTGTTGTCTAAAATTTCCAAAATAGCTCAAGTAACTTGTCAGTTCCACCACTGACTTTTAACAGAGTATATTGACCATCATGGTTGAAGAGGCAGTAGGGGAAAAGCGTGATATTTTTCTGCTTTTGGCCTTGTCAACCATTTTGTAAAAAAGAAAATGATCAAATGAGGGATCCTTTGGTGGCAACCAGTCAAGAAACAAGTAATAAACCCTCCAGAAAGTCATCATGAGGAACTCACTGTCTGTGAGGACTTTTTTCAGCCTCAAGGGTAAATCAATGTTAATACAAATCCTGGCACTGAAGAGTGGATAACATGACATCAATTTTTAGAGATAGGCTCTCTAAGAGAGGCTCATCAAATCATGGCAATCTGCCTGAACTCAATGTTGAAATAATTCAGCGTCTCTGTACTAGCTCATCTTCCCAACCAATTCAGGTCTCACTGGGAGGAGAAATTAAATAAGACTTTTTTCCCCTTCTGTCCTAAAAGGACATAACTGTTTTGTGTTTTATATGACTTACTGATTTAGTTTTTCAGAGTACATTTTCTTTTCAGTAACCTAAAAATTCACAAACACAGATAATTTGCCAGGAAACTTGACAGACCTGGAAAAATATCTGCAAAACTCCTTCTTTTAATTATTTTATTTTTCAGGAAGTTGTTCATAGCAACTTTGGCACACTTCTGCCAAGAATTTCAAGTATTAAAAGCATGCTGTTTTGGAGAATATTGTTGATATTCACTGATATATTTTGACATATCAAAGGGTACTGTAAAGTTTGCTTCATGTCAAGAGCATATTTTCTTCTAACAGACTCCTTTTGAAATGGTGCACTAGATATGCATGCAGGAGAGCTTTCCAACAGAAAACAAAAAAAAGCTTAAGAAGATTTGACCTAAAAAAGAAACACCTGCCCTGCTGAGGTCTGCCTGGCCTTCAGCCAGCAGCGCAGCGCACTTGTGAAGAAATGGGGTCTTTCCCACTTCCCAGCTACCTCTTGCATACGGGGGGACAGGGGTGCCTGATGCTTGAAGAGCTGGGGATGGGCTTCATCACTCTCCCAGTGCCCACAGGTCTCTGGTGGCCTTCTGAGAGAGAAAACAAGAAGCATGTGTGACACAGTGCTTCGACTGTGCTGCTCGCATCTCTTGGTGCTTAGCATCCGGGAAACTGCTTGGCTGTGCAGGGGAATGGGAAAGGAGAAGATGAATGTGTCCTGACAAAGGAGTGTTGTTTTGGCAGTGTGCAGCCTGTAGGCTCCCAGATGCTCAGAAGCCACTTTCCGCACCCCTGCTGAAGGGCTCTGTTTCTCAGCTGCTCTGTAATGACACATAGCTATGGAGTGCCATCTTCCCTTAGATCCCAAATTGTAGGAATGCTGACTCTCAAATTTGAGCTCATGCTAATTAACTTACCAATAAAAGGTTTTTTTAAAATGCAACTGTAAATCAGGCATGTGATCCTTTCTTCCATTTATTTTTCTTTCTTTTGTTATTGTTTAAAAAAGCATCTGTGTGAGAATGCATGTTTAGCTGCTAATTAGATACTCAGTGTCTGATATTGTTACAAACTGTTAAATACCAGATGGAAATGGCAGTGGTATAACAACATTCTGAAAATGGAGTATCAATGACCAGCAACAATACAGGAAATTTTTAGTGTATGAGGCACATGGAGTTGCTGTGAAAAGCACCTTAGTTTTCAGGCTGTCTCATCCTAATAAAAGGAGGACTAGAGAGAGTTAATCTTTTTTCTTTTCTCTTTGGTTGAGAGTGCAGTGGCAGCTGCACAGGTGCAACAATAGCCAGAGTGGGTTCATTTAAAAATTCAAATTAACAGAAAATGTATACATTATTTACTTGGCCCTAGTTATTACCCAGTTCTGCACAGGAGGCAGAGCCCTGAAAGCAGGTTTTGCCAGATTAGTAAATCTTGGACTTTTCTCGTGTTTATCTGTTTACTGAGTACACAAAAGGATGCTGCTGTGCCACATAGGCACAGCCCAGCCAGGGCAGAGCTGCCCTGCTCTAAAATTAGGGGGAGGGGTTGTAGGCAGAGAACACTAAATCTAAAGCTACGTGGGACGTGGATTGCAGGGGTGGGTATGACTCTTGTGAGGGCTGAGGAGGGCTCCCATGCACAGTGGTTTTTTTTATGTCTGATTTCATTCTGCTCCCCATACCATTGTATGGCCTGAATCCGGATGTAGCATCATTTTAAAACTTTTCTTTTTTTCTTTCAAATATAAAAATTCCATGGAATGAAAGCCATAGATTCTCATCTTCACTCTTTAGTGGGCAGAGGTGATGAAATGTTTGCACACCATGCAAGAAGCATATCAACAAGTATAGAGCTTTAAACAATTGTACTACATGTCATACCCTACACTTTGTTGGTTGCAGTGATGATTTTTTTTTAAAAAATGATTTATCAGCAATATGACTGATCATGAACTCTTCAGTCATCTGACACATTGCCTACTGACTACCACCACAGAATGGGAGGAAAATGCAAAGCTTGAAGCTGGTTGCTCAGCTTTATTATTGCTTTATATTCACAGAATTAAATTTATTTGAGTATAATTCAGACAATATTTAGAATTTCTGGTTAGCACAATAGGTAATTTAAGAGCAGACACGTGCTTACTGATGTATTATACAAAGCTACACCATAACCTCAGGCTCCAGAATACTCCATACAGTGTTCTGGGCTTCATTAATCCCTTCAGCCTTGGGATTTTTCCTAGAAATCACTGACCATGGGATGAGTGATTAGCAAGAAACCTTTATTTAATGTGTCGTGGTTGAAAACATAATGAAGCTTGCCAATAGGATGCAAGTCTGTAAACACATTTCTAAGTGTTTTACTGATACAGAGATTTCAAGAAATGTTAAGGTTTGGGGTTTTTTTTCCTGTAGCTCACTGTGGGATATCAACAAAAGAAGACATTAAATATGTCACAGATTTCTGTAAGCTGAAAATATAAATGTTTCATTCAGGCCATTGCAAATTATTTAATTTTAAACTCAAGCTTTTTCCTTCTCATTTCAGTCTCTCTCAAGAAGATTCATGTCTAATTAATTATCCTTCCAGGTTTTCATCTTGGAAATGTAAAACAGGCTGGTTTACCAGTGTAGGGGTTTGGGTTC
>VWPU01012959.1:0-12214 GCA_013398955.1 Callaeas wilsoni | reverse complement strand
CGCCCCTCCGCGCCCCCCGGCCAGCCTCGGGTGGGTTAATGAAAACAAGAGTAAAATATAATAACCACCCACACACACGCGCGCGGGCAGCTTTCGCCTTTCCATGCAGATGTGATCGGGAAAAAAAGGGCCGTGCACGACAATGTTACATCACGAAAAGCTAACGGCTCCCAAGAAGCCCGGGTTCAAAGTCTGCCCCCCCCTCCTCCTCCCGGCATACATATATCCTTGCAAGGAAGCATTAGCCGTGTCCTTTCTTCCAACCTTCCTTTTGCCTTCCCTTTGTGCAAGACTCTATTAGCTAAACATGCAGCAAGGAAGAGAGGATTAAAAATAAAAATAAAATAAAATTAAAAAAAAAAAAAAAAAAAAAAAAAAAGCAGCCTGTGTGAAATAAGCTCTTCCACATGCAGCCAGGTAGGGAATAACCTTGTCTGGAGGGGCCCGCTGGCAGGGAGGCGAGGCTGGGGTCCCCTCCCTCCTCATGAGCTCACCTTTACGATTTCTTCTCAGCCCTGAGATAAAGCTAGAATTTTGTCAACGTCCTCTGAAGTTAAAGATCTCCGCACACTTGTAGGTGTTCGATTAACAGGGGAAAAAGGAAAAAAAAAAAAAAAGAAAAGAAATATATCGTTTCCCTACCCTCAAGAAATAGTAATTTGCTTCCTCAGTCTATGCAGTTCCTCAGTCAACTGAAACCACTCGTTCAAGACAGCAACAATCCAGATATACTAGCAAGTCATAAAACTGAACAAAAGCCGACAAACCTTAGAGCACCATCGCTATATGGCCCAGACAAATTACGACCGTCTAGGTAATATTTAAATAGATTCCTAAAGTAATTGCAGGGGGTTTAGGCAACTATTCCTGTTGTAAAAGTTCTCGAAGACATAAAGTAGAACCTGAGGATAAACAGTCACAAAAAGAGGTAAAATTAAAAGGATTCATTCCACGGGGTTTTTTTTATTCTTCTATGAGAACATAAACATCGTCTTTTTCACGCACAGCAGCATTACAATATTAATTTATTCCGATTTAAGGTAAGAACTAGATATAGCTAGAACTAACATTTATAATAACGATAGAATGCATTTGCTTAAAACAGTATCGGCATTTTAATAATAATAGACATTTATCCATATTATAGCTTTCCCCCTTCTTTCTTCTTCTTTTTTTTTTTTTTTTATCTTTTAAAATTTTTTCACCTATATGCTTGACCCTTTAATGCACGTAACTTCACAGTATAAAGGAAGACGAACATATTCTCCCTCGCAATCTCAGACTCTGGCTCAGAAAGTCCATCTGATGTTCAGGACATATACTTTTCACTGAAATTAGTGAGTAAAAAGTGACTCTTTTCTTTTCAAGAGGGAATTTCTGTGTGCTTGTCATGCGTTACCAATGGTAACGTTATATATAGACACAAAAGAAAATCACCAAATTCACATATTTAAGCAAAACTACATTAAGTAAATATCTACAACCAGCGAGAGAAATTCAGAGGTAACTGTAATAATTTAGTCCATGAGTAAAACGAACTCTTTTATACCTTTAAAGAGAAGATATTTCATTTTCCTGGCCAAATTTAAAGCTGTAATATTGGCTTTTAAGGTAAAGTGTACATTAAAAAAAAAATTCACTCCTAACACCCATTCCCGTGAAACCCTTTCAAAGGATGCCTGCATTTCATTATTTTAAGTCCTGCTTTTCGAAGGAAAAAAGGGGGAGGGGTAGAAAAGGCAAACAGAGAAGGGGAAAGCTCCCAATATACAGAAATATGGCAACGCTTAAGTTCTTCACTGAGCAGCTACGTACAGTCCAAGTTACAGCACTTATATTTTAAAAGAATGCACCTTTAACCAAGACTATTTACTTTTCAGAGAGAGAGATAGGGGGGAACATATTTGCAGCTCCTGAAATGGTATTTTTGTGTTTCAAAGCTTAGAGAAACAAATTGGCCCCGGGAAAGGCTGAAGGAAGAGGGGAGGTTCACACACGGCATTTTGTGCTTTAGCGTGACTTTAGTCCGCCCACCCCCCACAAAGTAGCTCTTAAGAGGTTAAGGACATATTGAGAGTGCCTAAAATCGTTAATCCATACAGGTGCGGATGAATACAGGCTAGGAAAATGATACTGGCTCTTTAAACCATAAAGATATGTTTATAGGTTCATCAAGAGAAATTAAAGTTGGCTGTGAGCTCCCGAATCCTATTCTCTCTGTTCATTTTCTTCAGTTTCATTCTGCGGTTCTGAAACCAGATTTTAACTTGTCTGTCTGTGAGATGGACTGTGCGGCTGATCTCTAGGCGACGCTCACGAGTCAGGTACATATTGAATAGAAACTCCTTTTCCAGCTCGAGAGTTTGATGCTTGGTATAGGGGCATCGTTTCTTTCTGCCACTTTTTGCCGTGAGCCAGTTTGCTGCATTTTCTCCTTTTGAATTGCCTAGTTTTGAGAAAGTAAAAAATGGACGTTACCATCGGGTAGGAGGCAAAGAGCTGTGGGGGAGAGGGTGGAAGGAGCATCTGTGCGTGTGTCTGTGTCTGTGTGTGCGGTGGGCTCACTCCGCCAGCTGCGGAGAGTTGGAATGTGGGGTATCCTTGAGGGAACCGAGGGCTTCAAAACGGTTTCCCAAAGGTTTTGGGTATGTCCGGGTAAGAACCGCCACTGCTCAAAAACCTCCAGACAGCCTCTGGCGGGGCAGCGTGCCCCAGATTGTAGTTCATCTCCGACCCTCCAAAACGAGCTCCTACCCTCTCCCTGCCGGCCATTCCGAGCCCTCTGGCACTGGGGGCAGTTGGTGGAGGGCCTGTAGTTTTATTTCCTTCCCCCCAGGCACCTGCTCCCAAAAAACCAAAGCCTCCGGATCTGGACTTTGTAAGTGTGCTACGGAGGTGGAAAAGGTGAGCTGGGGAGCCGGAGCCTCTCTGCTTTCAGTCCCTGCCTTTCCGGAGAGTTTCGCCATGGCCTTCTCTTATCCAACCATTTCGGGGAAGAAAAAATACAGTCATAACAATAATAAAAACACATCGAGGTGATTTCTATCAGTGGAACTGGCTGGGAAAGAGGTAACACCAATCCCTTGGTGGCTCAGAGTGGTTAGTGGTTTGGGGTTAGCTCTCTAACAGTTTTTCGCTGATCCTTTTTTTTTTCTTTTCTTTCAATACTACTTTCCAACGGGTCGCCCGAAAGGAATAACAGGACGTCTGAAAGGCTGACGGAGAAACGCTCCAGAAAAGTCTGACGTCTGGGGAAGGGGAGTTATTTTTTGCCATGGGGACACGAAAGGGAAATAAATAAGGAAATGTATAAATAACAGCTCTGTTATCTAGTGTAGATGCTGAAGGATATTCGCTGTGCATTCATAAGTCTAATTTGATAGCAGCTCATAGATGGCACATTTCAGCGCGGCTGTTATTCCGAAAAGCATTCTGGATCATAAAATATAACTTACCGCGTTAATAGGTTTATTTATTGGCACTGCCTATTGCTTATTTTGGATGCTTTACAAACATCTCTGTTATCTGGTAGGCACCTTCACATCACGGGGGAGAGATTGATCTTGTTTTTCTATACGTTTAAGCAGCATGCAGGCTAAAGTTGCCCATAGCGGAGGCTCTAAGGGTTTTAAACTACAGGATGGACATTAATTTTTACGGCAACCCCATGCCCGAATATTACAAAGTTCAGAAGGTCAGTCTGAGCAGCGCTTCTTGGCAGCCCCGCGGGGCAGCTGGGATCCTCCTTTCGCATCTCAGTGCCGCTAAGATCCTCAACGACTATTTTTTTTCTTTCTTTTTTTTTTCTTTCTCTTTAATCATCACTACCACCATCACCATCATCATTCGCTTACCTACAGGCTCTTTCTCGGGAGAAGCTTTGCTGCTCTCTGATGGAGCTGGAGAGAGCTCCTCTGCGGTGGAAGATGAAGCCTGAGTCTCGTCCTCCCTCTGGGAGACGCATGCCAAGGGGCTTGGGGAGCGTTCCTCGTCCTCCTTCCTCCCCGCGTCCGGGACGGGAGGCAAAGATGGAGGCGTCTGGAAGCGGCCGGGGGGCTGCGGAGGGAAAGGAGCAGCCCCGGCTGGCCCCGCGCCGTAGTTCTTGGAAGTGCCATAAGCCTGGGAGAGGCGGAAGTAGCCCGGGACCGGGACCCCGCCGCCGCTGCTGGATGGGCTGACCTCGGCACTCAGCCGGGGAAAGGGAGCGAGGTCTGTGGCCGCCGAGCCCTTGGGGCATTTCTCTGAGTCATAGAGGCAGTAGGAGCTCTCCTCCTTAATGCTTGGAGCGAAGGAGCACGAGGTGGCCTGCTGGCTCTCCGGCTCTTCCATGCGACAGGACCGGGGTGGATCTAGCCACACTTCCATCCCTGACACGTAGGAGTGCGAGCTGGGGACCATGCTTTGAGAAGTACCTTCATTGCGTTTGCTCAGAACGGGGAAAAGTCCGCAGCTTTGCAGCCCGTAGGACAGATCGGACGCCTGTGGCAGGTAGATACCACTGTTGGGATAGTAGCCGCCTCCTCCTCCGCCTCCGCCTCCTGCTCCCGTCGCTTCCCCTCTGCCCGAGCTGATCAGGGAGTCTACCAAAAAAGAGTTTGCAGCCGGGCTCTCGGAGCATGACATTGTTGTGGAATAATTTGGCGAAGGGAGCAGATAGCCCTTTCTGGCTGACATTTCTTGTGCAAAACATGCTGAATATGATGAGAGATACCCCCGCACCACGGCAGGCGCCTGCAGCCAATGGAAGCCCGGGCCTCCCCAGCAACCCCTCCCCGTCTGGTTTCGTATGCACAGAGCTGCTCTCAGGTCGACCTCTGAATTTGGAAGATAGATGTATATTAATGTGTAATATGGATTTCCATACACACAGACGCGCGCGCTTCGACCACATGGGCGAGCGCCTGCGCCCAGGCGGGAGCCGTGCTCCCGGGAAGGGGAAGGGGAAAGGGGAAGGGAAAGGGAAGGGGAGGGGGAGGGGGAGGGGAAAGGGAGGGGGGAGGGGGGGGGGGAGGGGAGAGGGGAGGGGGAGGGGAAAGGGAGGGGGGAGGGGGGGGGGGAGGGGAGAGGGGAGGGGGAGGGGAAAGGGAGGGGGGAGGGGGGGGGGGAGGGGAGAGGGGAGGGGGAGGGGAAGGGAAAGGGAAGGGGAGAGGGAAAGGGAAAGGGAAAGGAAGGAGTGGGCTGTGCTGGTACTGGCTCCAAGTTTTGCTCCCTTCTTATCACAGGCACCGCTATAAAATAGCCCGGCGGTCCTGATGTTTATTATACCTAGGCTGAAGCGGTGTCCAGATGAAGCTTTTACTATCGCTCCTCTCTCCCCGTGGTTGGGCTTTCCAGCAGCAATGCCTGCTCACCTCCCTGCACAGCCTATGTGTCACACGAAATTAATAAAGCCACGGCTCGCCCGGTGTTTTATGCTCAGCCTCTGCTCATTTTATTTGATTGTCTCGTTTTTTCAAGAAATAAAAGACGTGTTATTGTTTATCACGGATCATTGGAAACCGTAAAGGGGCCTGGTGCCTCCCGCCTTAAACTACCGAGGAAGGGGGCTGCTTGCAGCCTAACATCATCGCCACGACGCCAGGCTGGGCTTAATTTTCCTGGAGATAAAATGCGCGCTGCTGCGCTGAGGAATCTCTTAGGGAGCAATGCCACTCTGGGAGGATTGATTGTGCGGTTGCAGTTTCTAATGCTTTAGTTAACGCTGGATTCTTCCTGAGGTCTGATTACCATTTAAAATATAAAGCCAGACATATGTCACAGAAAGAATCCAGACGCGAGCAGTTCAAATGGATCCTCGCAGGATGCTGCGCACTGTGTTTATTGATGTGTTTATATTTGGACGATCATTTTTATATCTCCCCTCCCTCCCGCTCCATTTGGGTTTTTTCACTTTTCGCCTCTTCAAAAGCATCGTCTCCGTTAAGCAATGTACTAAATAATAGAAATAAGAGTAGCTAGATAAATACCGAGATACTAGACAGCCCAGTCCAGTCGATATGTAATTGTGGCGGAGGTAGCAGACAGATAGCAGACAGGCAGGGACGCAGACAGAGAGACAGATAGATTTCGTAATTAAATGCTTAATGATGACTTGCTTTCACTTCCATCATCTCTCGCTTATGCCATTTTGAAGCCGCCTCACTGCCTGGCCCGCGGAACTAAGGGCACTTTAGTTCAAGGGGAGCCTGAGGCTACCCGGTTCTCGCTGTCCATTCCTGAGGAGCATCACTCGCTCCTCTCTCTCGCACACCGCCCGGAGAAGCAGCCGTCGGCCGGTTTCCGCTTCCAGCAGGTCGGGCGGGTGAGAGCGGCTGCCGACCGGGCGTCATCACCGTCCGGGACGAGAGCCGCTGCCGGGCACCCCGCTGCCGTGTCCGGGAGGGCGCTGGCAGCGATGATGGGGCCGCTGCCTGAGGGGAGGGGTGGTGCCGGGACAGGCGCGGAGTTCCGAATTTCCCGGCCCCTACCCTCGGCCTTCAAAACCCCCAGGGAGCACTTCTTCCCCCTCGCCCCACGGATCTGTCAAACCCCACGTGGTCTTGTCCCGCAGTGTTTGCCTGCCACAGGGAAAAGCTTTTTTTCCACAGCGTGACTGAAGGAATCCCTCCTTGCGGCAGGAGGGCAGTGTCCCTTCCCGCGGGGACCTCCATAGCCTCCCTCCGAGCCCCCGGGAAGCACCAGGGCAGGCAGGGGATGCTACAACTTTGAAACACCTATAAAATCTCTGTAGAAAGGCGCCTGATTTTTCCAGCGTGTTGGGGCTAGCATCACAGCACGATTTCCTTCTAACCGGCCCGTGGGATGCGGTGACAGGGGTAAATCTCCCAGCCTATAGAAACCCTTCGAGGTTTTTTTTTTCTTCCCGCATTTCGTCCTGTAACATTGTATTTTCCCAACCGCGACTAACTTCGGATGTGTTAATGTGCGATGGACGAACCCTTATCAGATTCCTATGAGGGCCATATCATTACTAGCAAAATTAATACCACATAAGGAACTGGTTTATTGGCTGGTATACAGGAAGGCTATTATCAATAGGCTTAGCTTCATAAATACAGATCTAAATAAAAAGAAACGTGAGCCCCAGCGCCGCCTTCCAAATACATTTCTCTACACAAGTCAGGTATAAAAATTACTCTGGGGAAGTCCGCTCTTGCGGTATGTTTATTTTGCATTTGCCAAATTAAATAGAAACGGATTGCAAATCTAAAAGCCATACGGAACCGAGGAGAAACTCTTGAAATCCTTCCAAAGCTGTTTTTAAAATAAGCAGCTCCCTTTTAAAAATTGGATTAAAGAGAAGGAAAGTACTGTAAAAAGTACGCTGCAGTTCTCGTCAGCCGGAATAAAATGACTCGAAGTGCATCTATGAGACGCGAGTTGGCTTCTCCTCCCCGTGCGATCTAATGCAGGGGAATCAGACAAAAGGCACAGAGGCCGGTGAGAATTTTTGAAGGTATTCTTCAGCCTCTCCGTTTAGGTTTTGCAGCAGTGGGTTACCCCACCTCCCTGTCAGGTCCTGCGGGAGCTGCCGTGGGGTGTTGTGTTGACCGCAGTAAACGGTGCCAGTTTGATGGTCAAGGCACCGACTCCGTCTAGATCATGAACTCAGCTCGGCGTTGCATTATCTCCGCTTTCTTTAATCGCTAACAAGGCCAAGGCAAATAGTAACCAGCATCATCAAACCCAGTGAAGTAAAACTAATAATGTTCACTTGATTCGTAACTATAAAAGATAATGGTCAATTCTGACTAAACTGAGCTAATTTGGCATGCGCCGAGTGTAGCTACTGCATTACCAGCGCTTAACAATGTGTCCCTTGGAACTTAACCCCTATTTAAAAGAAATTTTAAAGAATATTGTGGACGCCAGGGGACGAGAATTACTTTCTTTTTAATTCTACTTCTGTAAGTAAAGCTATCGGAGGGTCTATAAAACCGAGCAAATAAAATTCTGATAAATATCAAAGCCGGTGAGAAGGTGCTTTCGTGGAGAATCTAAATTCATGGCGTACATAGACAATACTATCAAAATAAAATTTTATTGATCTAAGAAAAATATAATAGATGCATTAATAGCGTCGTTAAGCCGTTTTATTGGTTGAACTAAAATTAAAAACAAAAAGGGAATAAATAAAAACCGACAGCTCAGCCTAAGCAAACTCTGACTGGAAATCTCAAAACGTATCGTGTTAAACCGTGATTTATCTTTTTATTATTGGCCCGTATAACCCAAAAGATCAGCGCTGTTAATCCAGAGACGCATTTTGCGAGGTAATTAAAATATGCTTTTATTTGTAGACACGGGCAAGCTGCAATTTGTGAAAACGTAAACGGCCTTGCAGTTTGTGCAGGAGTGCATGCGCCGCCTATCTGAGAATACAGCCGTGGACATTTTATACAGCTCCAAAAATTAATGTGATCAGACTATAGTTATTTAATATTGGAACTGTCAGTTGCCTGGAACGTGTGCGTGTGCCAGATTCCTTTTTTTTTTTTTTTTTTTCCCCTCCTTTCCCCCTTTTTTTCTGGATTTGCTCCAAAGAAGGCGGATTTCAGACAGGAGGTTTAGGAACTGCGTCTGTGCAAAGTTAGGTGACAAATGACGGCCCCACTAATTTTATCTTTACTAGAAATTCTTTCACACTGGTGGTGGTGCTGGGGAGGTTGGCCTGTTTTGGCGGATTATCTTGTAAAAAAAATAGGCTGCGATTTAATTTTATTCCAGCCATGAGGAGGCTTGCTCTGCTAACTATGTTTTGTATTATACATGTATCATTTTACTCATTTGGATTAGGAACATATTTTGCAAGTAATTCTGACGAGCTTCAAATTCTACTGTGCGGCAGGACAAAATACACCCAAACCAATTCATTAGGGCTTTATTTCCTCGCCATTTTCTGGCACTGGCGAGAACAACGAGGCTTTCTATTGTCCGGAGAGCCCCAAACACCATGCAGAAGCAACAACGGTATCGGGTTATATATATGTGGGGAAAATATTGCATAGCCAAGTCTGTCTATTAAGCGTACCCCTTCTATTGCTAGAGATGGGCCGCACAGCTCTATTAAGCATTTGAAACTGTAGCCCTTCTCCCTTTTTGTAGCCGTCTTCCCTTTAAAGAAGATCTGGATGCATATACAAATTCTTTCTTTTTTTGGTTGTGGTATAGCTTGGCTCTCAGACACACACGTTGGCCAGAAGTTTCGATTTCAGAGCATTTAATGAAAAGATTGTGACAAAAAAAAAAAAAAAAAAAAAAGAGACAACAAAACACAAACCCAACGAGCTTATGAAAAAGCCTCCCAGGGGTTTGGATGTGGTATGGGAGCTGAAGTTGAGTACACGATTAATTAAACACAGTGTAGACACTGAGCTGGCTTCCCCTCTTCCCTCCAAAACATGCAAACCCAAATAATGTGAAATAATAAACAGTTATTGTAAGAAACAGGCTTGGTTTTTTTAAATATTATCCTACGACTGCGGCCGTCAGTAAACAATTCGTAACCAGAGGGCGCTTTAACTGCTGCTGGGGTCCCTTTGATTTATTCAGCCAAGTATTGAATGGGACAGGGAAACAACAAGGGGAAAAATAAATATTTGATCAAATATGCGGAGTTTAACTTGACTGGTGTAAAATGAAATGTTGCAAAGGGACCCTCAAATCTCCCTGCTTCTCACGTGGCTTCTCGCGTCCTGGCATTGCTGAAGGGAAGTCAAAAGGGATCAACATCCCCCAGCTTTTAATGGAGCATCTTTGATGAAATCGATAGGTTCCAATAATCATCTGAAAACTGCTCTCTGTTGACTGAGCATGTGCTTTTAACTACACTTTCAACAGTTCCCTGGAAGCACGATTAAAAAATACTGCAGGCAAGTGGCATTAAATACATAGAAGAGAAAGGATAAAATAATATTTTTCATTTTTTCAGACAGATATTTAAAACTCTGTCCTAAGAAACACATGTATTAAAATATGTAGCCAAACCAGTATCTCCTCCATATAATACCACCTTCCCGCCGGCCCTTCTCAAATGGAGACATAAGAAAAACATGTGAGAATTTTATGGGCATGAAAAGTAACCTGGAGTTAGGGATACTCGTAGAGAGGATAGAGTTTCAAAGCTACAATCCAGAGCAGCCCTGAGCACATTAGAATGAGTGACTATTGTTTGTTTACAACACATGTGCTGATTAAGAAAGAAAAGAAAAGAAAAGAAAAAGAAAAGAAAGAAAAAGAGAAAGAAAGAGAGAAAGAAAGAGAGAAAGAAAGAGAGAAAGAAAGAGAGAAAGAAAGAGAGAAAGAAAGAGAGAAAGAAAGAGAGAAAGAAAGAGAGAAAGAAAGAGAGAAAGAAAGAGAGAAAGAAAGAGAGAAAGAAAGAGAGAAAGAAAGAGAGAAAGAAAGAGAGAAAGAAAGAGAGAAAGAAAGAGAGAAAGAAAGAGAGAAAGAAAGAGAGAAAGAAAGAGAGAAAGAAAGAGAGAAAGAAAGAGAGAAAGAAAGAGAGAAAGAAAGAGAGAAAGAAAGAAAGAAAAAGAAAAGAAAGAAGGAAAGAATCAAACAAAATCTAAATCTGGTCTTGCACAAACATTGACTTAATATACAATCACATGAACAGTTTTTAGCATAAGTATGTCAAAAGTTGTTTACCACAATCTGTGTCCAGCTGCAAGGAAGCAGACTACCCTTTAAAGTTACCAAACGACCCTAGCTAAACTATAGTTCAAGACTAATAAGATCGTCAGAATTGTCTGTCATTTGCAGACTGTATTGCCATAGATCTATTTGATTGAAGACACCTACTGTTCCACACATAAATGTCAAGTTTCATAATATTTCCAATGCTACATTTTTTCTTTTTTTTTTTTTTTTTTAATAAGTGGAAGAAAGCTACAAGTTGCTCTGAAAAAATATTTCCAGATAATGTGGATTTTCCACGCGGCTGGCCAAAATGAAGAGAAAATAAAAGGTCAACTGCAACTTAGAAAGTCCCTTCTATATTATTTCACGTCCTAATCACCAACATTTTGCATCCCTTCCCCCCTACAGTTCTTTTCCGCGGTGCTCAGCGGTCGGGGCAAGGGCCACCCCAGATGGCAGGGTACCATTCCAGTCACCGCACACTCCTCGCCGTTCTCCATGCCGGGTAGATGTATAAAACACTTACCTTCGCGCATTTCCTAACCCAAAGCCCAGAGGCTTTAACTCCACCGAGAAGCCCCAGCGTCTCCCCCCTCCCCCGGCATCCCGAGCGGCTTTTTGTACAGCGGAGCCCGGTAAGTGCAATAATTACCCGTGTGGCTCCAGGGATGCAAAGTGAACAAAGGCCAAGATTTTCCTTTTTTTTTTTTTTTTCCTTTGCAGGGCTGCTCCCCTTGCCCCTGGCGGCTTTGACATTGATCTGAAGATCGCCATCTTGTGGCAAAGCAGCCCCTAAACCGCGGCAGCCGTCCGTCCGTCCGTCCGTCCGCCCGCCGGGGCCCCGCGGCAGGACGGCGGGCGGGCGGGCAGAAGGACAGACGGCGGCGGCGGAGGCGGCGAAGAGCAACGGTCGCTCACCTCCCGGTGTAAAAACCTCTGGGCCAACCTCCGCTGCCTTTATAGTGATGCGTTTGGTACAGGCGAGCGGACAAGTCACGGACAGTTTTTATGGCCGCAATGTCACAGCAACACAGAGGATGCGATTTTATTGGGCTAGGAAATCCAAACCCCGACCACAGAAACTCCATGTTTTTACTGTCTCTGGGATTGGCTCTGAATACCAGTTAATTTTTAACCAGGAAAGGAAGCTTGCAGGCTTAACTTTCATTGCCATTCAGCTCTCCATCCGTCCCTCTGTCCCTCTCTCACCGTCTGTCCGTCCATCTGTGTCTCCTTTTAACCGGCATTTCCCCTTGCATACTAGACAAACAAACAAACAAAGTCCCTTCTTTTCCCCCTCACTTTTCAACATTCCCTTTGGGTAAACGTTTTCTGTCTGGGTGGCGGTGGTCAACAAAGGCCCAAAGTCAGTAAGTCCTTCACCTCAAGGTTATGGGTGATGTCCAAGCAATACAGAAGTTCAAAGCCAGTAAACAATACAAAAACAGAATCCACTTTCTTCTCGTGATTAGGATTAGGGTCAACATTAAAGATTCAAACACTCTTCTCAAAACACATTCCTATCTCAGCTATTGTTTGGAATCAGGGGTTTTCTCCCCCCTGCCCCCTCCAACTT